>DWMG01005584.1:0-10094 GCA_018244855.1 Elbella merops | reverse complement strand
GCTTAGCCTTATAACTCAGCGAGGTAATGCTGCCAGTGTTTTGAAACCCATGCCTCACAAGGACGTTTTAGATGATTTTTTTTGCATAAATATTGTTTTATTTAGACCGACGCAAGTTAAAAATAGTTTGACAACAATACTGTGTCCAGAAAAAATAACTAGCTATCCCTGTATTGACAATCAGTCGCCATTTAGGAATAACTGAGTTGCGGACCGTCCCTATTGCGGCGCTCGGTTTAACGATTATGAGAAGTCTATTTAAAATGCAGTTTTAAGTTTTATATAAAAATATTTTTTATTGATACACCGATTTCTAAAGCCGAAATATGATGATCTGGCAATAATTTACGCCTTCCGTTTTTTCTTCACCTTCCGAACAGAACACAGTGTTAGTTTTAGCAATAACTAAAAAGTAGAAAGGATTAAAAACAAAAATATAGGAAAAGTAATGGGTAAATAAATAATATTTTCTTTTTTTGTAAAATAACTGAAATTTAGGGTAGGTATAGTGTGTTTTTTATTGATATATTTCAGCTCAAACTTTGTAAGATAAGATAGTCGTTGTCTGTATTCGTACTGTTTTGTTGGCTGTATGCTGCAAAGAATAATTATATTGTAAAGTTTTAACAAAGTAAAATTCTAATTTTCTACGAAAGACTATTTAGTAGCAGGAATATTAAATATTATGTAGAAAGGCTTGAATTTGACTTTCGTTCTCATCCCGAGCCAGCATTACAGGTCTGGAGGTACTTTAACCCACGAACATACCCGAAGGCTATACTCCCATCAACTCTCTGTCTGCCACAACTAAAGAAACAATAACATGACAAACACAAATACATTGACTGCCAGTAACATTGTAATGAACAATCACACCTTACCTAACCAGCAATGGTAAACGCTTATTTGATATTGTCGTTGGATTTGTGGTGATGTTTCGAGAAACAAGACAATAGGTGTCCGAACCGGTCGGTCCTATAAGGCACTGGCTACACGTACAGAACTCGAAACAGTATTATTTAATTGAGTTTTAAATTATTGTATAGGATGTGGCCGTTTCCATGAAACCATTTCAAGTTTGGATGATTGGACTTATCGATATGACATCTATATTGAACTACTGTGCAGTTTCTTCCAGTTAACAGTACTGTAATTGCTTTAATGTTTGTTCCCTGTGATCACAAGAAGGTATAAGAGAAATTAAATACCACTTTTTACAACAAACAGATAAAGAAGAAATCTACACATCCCAGAGAATATTATCTATGGCGTGTGAAATACACCAACTCGTACTTACGCAGCAAAGTGAACCATGGTCCTAATCTTTTTTATTTAGAGTATAACCATTTCCAATAGTAGTACGGCTTGATGACGAAATATAACGAGGGAATTTATCTGTAATTTTTGGCATACTCCATGCAAACACCACTGACTGCAAATATTAGCAACCTATTTGGAACTTTATATCTGGAACTTTATAATGGAACTTTATATTTGGAACTTTATATCTGGAACTTTACATCTGGAACTTTATATCTGGAACTTTATATCTGGACCTTTATATCCGGGACTTAATATCTGGAACTTTATATCTGGAACTTTATATCTGGAACTTTACACCTGGAATTTTCTATCTGGAACTTTATATCTGGAACTTTATATCTGGAACTTTATATCTGGAACAACGCAACACACATATTTATAAATAGCTGTGGCAATCATACAGCCTTTAGTGACGCGTCGCCTTCGTGAGGTGAAACAATATATTATTCCCAGATTGTACGTACTAAAGTAACTCTATAAGGACACATACAGAAACGATTCATCAGAAATCACGCTTCACTTTGTGAAGGAGTGTCTGTATGGCCTCTTCATCAAGTTTAGCACGATGTAACATAAGTCTTTGCCTTTTTTGCGAGCCTGGCGCACATTAATCTTGCTTGCTGCAGATGGCAACAAAAAGCGCATTTCTCGCGAGTACTGCCGCGGTTCGCGATAGTATGTGTCAAATAAATCCGTCCAAGACTTGAATTTACTTTTGTTTTCGATGGTTAATTTATTGATGCTAATTTCTATGTAAATTTATTTTATGCAGGAGATTTTATTTCTATGCAAAATTTTCGATAAAAACGCTTGTGTTTACATAACTGGGTTGTAGTTACAGATATTTACTGTCAAAATACATCGTCCAATGAAGCTAAAAAACATTATATCCATACAATCAAGGACCCAGCCTGGGCGTCATGTAGTGTAACATGGCAGTTAGTGTAAGATTGGACCTAATGACAATGCGTCATAAATGCACATAGTAAATCACCATAAATACGTCTGCTATTTCGCCGGCTGCTCGGCCGAACCGCAGGTCGGCGACCTGGCGATTCGTCAGCCATTTCACATGTGCAACAATGTTGAAAGAGGCAGAGCCGGATTTGGGGAGTATGACAAACACTGCGAGACATCTACAGTTGTAGACAATAGTTCACAGTTTGTGAGAAGATACAAAAATCTACATATTCAAATTTCAAGTCGAATTTATCAATGAAAAATATGAACCAAAATGCAGCTTCCAATAGCATGAAACCGTTGAAAGATGTCACAAGCAGACGAAAGGGTCCAACATAACCCTCAAAGTTACCAATGCGATTGGAGTATAACTAAAGTTTCTAAGACCATATTATATCCTATAAAAGTTGGCAACACTGATGACTGTATTTGTATAGCAGTTGGTATAGATACAATCAGCTAACATGAGACTCGAGTATCTGTCTTGTGTTTGAAATGAGAGAGATTTTTTTCTTGCTCCGATCCGGTCCTGGCGTGCAGCCCGTGTGCATGTGACAGTATGCGAAGTCAACTCCGAAGCGGGTTCGCGGCCGTGTATACGCGCGCACCGTACAATACTGGCTCACTGCTTTTTATTTAAACATCGACTTCTGGTCGCGACTACGTAAGTGTAACACGGTGAAAAAGCCAATACGCTACGTTTCTATCGTTAAACAGCGTTTTTCTATCAACAAACATCGATTTGCAATCGGTTAACATCGACTTTTTATACACAAATGTCGATTTTCTATCAATAAACATCATTTTTACTATCGACTTTCTATCGAAAACAGTGGATTTTTTGTAAAATTTATATAAACATTGCTTTTCATTACATTAAACATTAAAAACAGTTTAAACAAATAACCATAAATATTAAATAACGTACAGCTAGGTGTAGACATTCCCGTACTAAATTATAGTGGGCTACCATATGTCATTAATAAATAAAAAGCGCATGTCTAAAAATCTCTGTTAAAATCGATTGTAACTATCAAAACCCGTGTTCAATATATACGACTTACCGATAAAAGTAATCGATATTACAATCGATAGACCTCCTATCTGATCGACTTGACTGAGCGACAAACCTCGACAACAGGTAGATAAAGGTGTATAATTAATTATCTCCACAGCAATAAATATATACTGCGTTTGCTCTGTTAGCGAATATTTCTTTAGTTCTTTTAAAATCGATTACATTTTAGTCTTTGTTTATACGTTACATTGTACATTAATTTTAACGCCTGCATTTATTGCGTGCTCAGCCTATCTAGATGATAAGCTGGGCGTTTTGTCACCTGCATTGTTTTATCTTCGTGTGTGACCCGTGTGTATGAATAGTGGCATATCATCATTGTTATTAATAACAAAACTCTTTTTAACTTCGACCTCGGGTTTTGTATTTTCGACTGCGCAAAGGGCTTTCGAAATGACAAAGCAAAATGTTGACTATTATTAGAATCATCTTGAAACTTGAAATGAGGCGACCCGACAAAGAACCAAAGTTACCGACATAGCCCAAAGGATTAGCAAGTTGAAGTGGCAATGGGCTGGTCACATCTGTCGTAGAACCGATAGCCGCTGGAGCAGACGTGTTTTGCAGTAGAGACCGCGACTTGCGAAACGTAGCGTAGGACGCCCTCCAGCTAGGTGGAGTGACGATATACGCAAAGTGGCTGGCAGTTTGGATGCGAAGAGCTGAAGATCGAGCTCAGTGGCGTGTCATTGGAAAGGCCTATGTCCAGCAGTGGACGGAAGTGGGCTGATGATGATGATGATGATAATGAAAACTAAATACTGTTTCAATTTTAAGGCATGAACGAAGATTAGTTTTTGTTGTATGGATAATAAGATTTAACGATATTTTAATGAACAAAGTAGGTACTGACAGGAATGTTACGAACAGACTGAAAGTAAGTTTACGAATTACGTAATGAATAAATCAAGCAATCTGATCGTGGCAAGAAAATCGTACCATAATAAATGAGCCGGCGAAAGTGGGAAGCAAGTTATACATACGTTACGTGATACATACAATATCTTGGAGCAACATACATACTCGTATGTATCCATCAGGACACAGTAAGGATTTTTTATGACCACCATTAATAGAAATACTGTCTTGCATTTGGTTGCCATAACAACATAGAAACGACATCCAGCAACAAGGGCACAAACGCTCATAAACAGATTATAAATGAATACATCATTGATCTCGCACTCCGCAACCCTGTACGATAAATCAGACTATCAAAATAGCCCGACTCTCTACTGCTGTGTAATAATTACCACTTTGAGCCAGACAGCAATATAAAATATCAAACCTCTGCCTGCGTCTGTGTCTGCCTGCCTCCGCACATATATTCTTAACACTCCAAAGCTCGGGTGAATTGGCTTGTTGAAAGTATACGTGAACCACCTCACGATACATCTGGGCTTTCCATCAGACAAGATCGTGGTCAAACACTAGCCTGTCATATTAAAAAAATACTCTAAGCTCACAGCTGCCTTGACACACACTAATATTATCAACTTTTGCGTGTTATTTTACGTGCCCACCGCACATTTCGAACTGGCAGCTGTCACTTTGTGGTATTATTGGATACAGGTGAATACTTATATTATTATTATTATATCATCAATAAGCTCGTCTCTTACTACAGGGTACGTTTGACATAACTAGTAAAAAGTGGTGATACTACCCTCCTCTCTCCTCCCTCCCTCTATCGAAAAAACACTGGCGCGATGTTATATGTATATTATATATATTGTCACCGTAGGTCCCTAGCGGAGAGGTATTGGTACCTGGGTCTGGCACAAATACCTCTCTCTTTAAGCCCTGACGCGTGCCTTCTACGTCATTACAGTTACACGAGTGGACACACTTTCCAAAAAGTGAGCAAATATCAAGCAAACGTCAAAGTACTGGTGAAACTACCATTAGCAGTTCAGTCAAGGAATTATTTTCTCAGAAGCGGCAAGTATCAGCCGCTACAGGCGATAACGACCCGCGATGGAAACTAGAAACGGCTTGTAAGTACCAAGTTTTTATCGACGTCTTAAGTAAGGGAGCTGTCTGAACGACATCGAGTGAAGAGCTAATGAGTTAAGAGCGCTATTTAATTGTTGGCCAACCATACGAGTACGTGCGCGACTGATGAATGATTCAGCGAGTGAAAAATGGTTAGGGGCAGAGAGGATAGGTCAGAAAGTTGGGATAATTAGGAGTAGAAGAGGAAATGTTTTTTTATCTTAACTCTGTAGTACCAATACGTATATAGACAACAACCCGCTTGCAACCTCGGTAGAGCGAGGAGTGTAGTACACACTCATGATTCATCACTTGGATTATACATACATTCCATCCGGGAGTAGATTGTGGCCCTATTGCCATACACACACACACAACTGCACACTCCTTGTTACCACTGCGAATTTAGAAAGACCCAGTTACCTGAGCATCTCTTGATCAGCCGTAGCGATTCCAATACAGTTGTAGAAGTAAGTTGTAAGCAGATGACAGTAGGCTGATTAACACACACGATGGCTGTCACGTGTGCTCTTGATCGGACTGTAGCCATACTGCAACATGGCTAATTTTATTCAATTTTGTTATTTAAAAGAGTGTTGGGAGTTTTTTTCTCCGGCTTTTTTCTCCCGGTCTACTATAGCCTGAGGGGCGCACAAAGCCGAAGTATAAGTATATGTATATAACTAGAACATGACCTTCATTGAGTGTATGTATATACCTTATAATTAATAAAATAATTTGAATTTGTATTTGAATTTGTATATACTCGTTATATAATTATTTTGATAAAAATTATAATTTCAATCACATTTTAAATGTAGATAGACATCGACTTAATCGAAACTATTTGAAAATATCCCATCGTTTCGTTGCAATGCCAAGAACGTAATCGCTGTCCAGTCGAATTTATATTCAGCTCAGACGCAAAACTTGCATACTTAAGCCACTTATAAAGGAATGATTCAATATTGCTTGGTTCAGTGTGTTTCAGTTGGTTAAGGCTAGTGGTGCTCGAAATACCTTAAAAATTAAGCTACATATATCCTGTCACTTTTAGTATACAGCAGTGTGATTTATTGTTTATATTACTGTTATGCCATTGTTTATGTGTGTCTATTATGTGTCTATAGATAATTCATATTATTAGTTTCACGCTAGTAAAATATTCATATTTATTTGTTCATCATTATCATCATCATTATGCTCCAATCATTAGTAATGTCAGTAATTCAATTATCAGTAATTCAATTGTCAGTAATTCAGTTAATAATAATAGTCGACCCATTATAATTCCACTGTTGGAATATGGGTCTCCTCTCATATTGAGAGGGTTCTCATATTAAGGCCATAGTCGGCCACGCTGGCCAAGTGCGGGAATGGCAGACAATTACGCGTTATTATTTGGAAATCCATCTATTAATTATCATTCAGGTCAGTGTGTGTGCGACGTACGTCTTCCACATTCATCGATGTCTTCAAAATTGCACGTCGATTTCAGTTACTTGACATAAACATAACGTAATATCAGGGCTGTATTTCCTTTAGAAGTAGACAGAGGTGTGTAATACTCTCCCTTTTTGCCCTTCCCTTTTTCCCTATATACCATACATATATAAATTAAATGCTTGATTCGCTTATATTTTTTGCTTTACTATTTATGTCAATACTAATGAATAATACGTTACGCACAAAAATCACCCCTCTGCATTAACAACGATTAGTAACACAACATAAGGTCTTCAAACCCTCCCCCCCCCCTACCTCCCACTGCCATCTGTCAGCCGACACTAGATCAGGTATTTCAACGGTTTCCGGCTGCTAATACCATGAAACTATAAACTAGTTACCCTCTAAGTTTATAAGAGGGTTGGTTTATTTATACTCGTATTTACCGTTGGCAACGAACTTCAGATATGTACGTACATATGTATATAGCGTATTGCGCTGTTTACTCTATAATTTGTTCTACGACTACGTATAAAAAACAGATATGTATGTATATATCTTCAACTGTCAAGTTACCCTAACACAGGATCTACCTACTTTGGGATTCGATGGCCATGTGTGGAATTATCACAATATATTTATATTTAAACTTACAATTAAACATTTTTATAATATTATAGTGTGTTTGAGGATGTATAGAGGCGAGTCATAGACAATAAGGTCTCTATAACCATTTGTCAAGGTTCCACTGCGAAGGCTTTTACATCGGACAAAAGGGAATGTATAACTGCGTTTTATCTATGGGTATGATAAACATACAGACCTAATCAGGAGAAAATTTGACTATTCATAAGTTTTGGAATACTTTCTCTTGGACTACTTTTGGAAATAACTTTATTTCTAAAGAAGTGAAGTAGAGAAAAGGGGAGAGGGGTTGACTCTGATTATTTATGTGGATAAAATTTAATAACCTATTGAAGCCTACACATTGTACAGCATAATATCGTCGATGTCATAGCATAAACTGACGCACGACACAAGAGTTAAGTATGTTCTTTATTAAAGTATATTTTGATTTTATTAAAGTATATTGACTGCCTCGTTAGTCGAGTGGTTGCAAGCGCGACTGCCGATCGGGGGTCCTGGGTTCAAATCCCGGGCCGGGTACTATTACATTTTTCTAATTTAGAATTTCTAGTAGTGACTCGGAGTCTGGATGTGTGCCCGGTGTATGGCAATAGGCTCACCACCTATTTAATTGTGGGACATAAACGTAACTGGTCAAACGTGGGTGTGTACTACACTCCTCTGCCTACCCCTTCGAGGATTACAGGCGTGATGTTACGTTACGCAAATTTAAAATAATTTCCAACGCTGATGCAAAATGTGGAGCGAATATCTTTCGGATTTCTATCGTGACATCTTGAGCTTCTCTTGAGCCAGTAACATCTTACAATTTTATTACTACGCTCTGTTCTAGATACAAGACACCGAATGCTTACTCGTATTATGGATTTCGTAGATTTTCAAGAAGTTGTATTATTGTTTTAATAAAGGAGAATATTTTAAAATATTCAGCTCTCATGCCAAACGTTCAATGAATTTAATACCCGGATTGTATTATGATATCTTGAGACTCTAGACATCTTGATAAAATCCTTCAATTTCATTCAAGATATTTTGAATATTATTTTTGAAATTAAATTTGAATTTGTATAATATTGCTACTTATTGTAGAGTAACTTTAGTTTCAGATTTTAAACATTAAGTAAGATTTTAAGTATTTTAATAATTAGATAAATATTCTCTTGTAAAGTACGTTTTATTACTTATCTTTATGTTAAGCAATATTGAGATCAATTAGTGATACTTTGATAGTTTATTAATTGTATTAACGTCTTCCTTTATAACCGTTGATGAAAAGCAAACGTGTTTATTCGGGGTAGACAGAATCTATTAACGCATGATTAACTTTTATTGAGAACTCTGGCTTAAGTAGCCATATTTTAGGGAAAATTCATGCTCGAATGAACGCAAAGCTTCAAGTCTGTCAGGGTTTAAAACTTAAACACATTAAAGCCAGTCCCGTGGTAAGTACTACACGTCTATAATAACCAGTAATTATTAAATAAATTCCTTCTTAACCCACGTTTACTTTTACTGCCGATTATATTATATCAACATGAGTATAAAACATCTGTAGAGACTTATCAACTCGCTGAAGTAAGTCGAACAAATCCTCAATTCCATTGGCTTCGTGTCTTAAGCCGGTGGATGTTGGATGTTACATGTGGATTTGTTACAAAGAAGTTTTCGATTAGAGGTAATTCGGTTTTTATGTAATATAAATATTAGCCAAGTGCTTGCCTATCGATGTACTGTAGTGTTCTCGGATTTATTAGAATGTAGGTGAAATTTAGAGATAGAGTTAAGAGAATTTAATTGCGATTTGATAATTTTGTTCCTTAGACCTTCAGTGTCATTAAGGTCTATGCAGTGGCCAATTATCATACATCATCATCAGCCTGTTTAACTCCACTGCTGGATATACGTCCGCTGAGGGGTTTTTACCCATTATCCCCCGCTGGGTATGGGGGTTGGGGATTGCAGAGGACGGCTTCTCGCACCGTCTACGCTACTGAGCGTCGGTGGTCAGATTATACACCTATCCGTGCCTAGGCAGGCTGTGTCATACCGCGAACAGCCAGCACTTAATTTAGTCGCCTCACTCTGGATATGATCATGCCTATGTTATGCTATGTACAGTACCCAGTTTGCTTACACTTTGTTAGTTTGTTGATATGCAATAACCTGCCTCAGTCGTGGTACAGACCCGCGCCTAACAGTAGAACACAAGTGGTTTTCAGCCATAAAATTACATAAAAAGGAAAAGGAGCGTTTGTAATTATGTCCAATATAAGGTAGACCTTCTCAGTTATATAAATAAAGTCGTTCAAAACGTTCCGGGTTAACTTTTCTAACTTTTTAATTTATTTTTATGGTTTGTTTCTTCACAGGCATTATTTATCGTACTTATAAATGTTAGAACACCGTTAATTCAAATAAACAAAGGCAGTATACCATTTACGGAGAGAATATTTTGCACGTTTAAAAGAAGAGGTTGGGACAAAAAAAAACTTGTGAGCTCTGTGATAAGATAAGCAAGTAATTAGCAAAGTTAGGTGCGGTACCAACAATGAACAGAATTGGCACGTAGACGTAACTTATATATTTCAGCACATTTCGTTAATCACGCGGTAGATATGTAGTTTTAGTGGGAGTGTACTGCTAC
>DWMG01005583.1:0-10095 GCA_018244855.1 Elbella merops | reverse complement strand
AAGTCGTAACATCACGCCTGTAATTCCTGATGGGGGTAGGCCTAGGAATGGAGATGGAATTTTCTATCATAACTAGAAATGTACACTAAAAATATGAGTTAGAAAGTTTGTAATAGAAAATCCAAAAGTACCCGACCAAGAATCCGAACCCAGGACCTCTCGATCAGCAACCGCGACTTGCAACCATTCGGCCAATGAGGCAGTCCATTTAATGAATAATTAAACATATACATACAACGTAATTATACACAATACAATACAAATCATACAAAAAATATTAAACACACTCATGTAAATTACTTTTATTGTATTTAAATGTATTAAACAAACAAACCGTTTATTTCACAGCTGACAGGCCTTTTGATTCTAATCGTGGGCCTCTGGGCCGAGTTCGACTTATACAAATACATGGAACTGTCTCCGGAGTTCTCGGGAACGGCTCCTCACGTCATGATCGGTATCGCCGGCCTGATCATCCTCATCAGCTCCGTCGCATTCTCGTGCATCATCAAAGGACAACCAGTCCTACTTTATGTTGTAAGTGATTTATAGGCATGATTTTTGAAATACATTGAAGTATTTAATGTTTGACCTACATGTATCTTACACCGTTGTCCTATTGGACTTTAATAGCGGTTATTTCATTTATTATTTTGTTTCATACGTAATATGACTAAGTATAGGTAATATTTACGTCGAGATGAACTAAATATATATATATATATATATATATATATATTAACAACTTATTTCTAATTTAGGGCATGCTTGGAATAAGATAAAAATGTCTTGATTAGATGCAAGTATTTATGATTAACATTAAAATAATGCAGCTTAAAAATGACATATTATGTTATTAATATTGATAGACTGGCATTTAGCCACCCTCGCGCCTGACGGAAAGTGCATTTGCGTTATAAGATGTAAAAAAAAATATCTATTACACAGTATGGAGGATTCCTGGCTTGTATCTTTATGATGGACGCGGGTGTGGGCGCCTCCGTCGCGTGCTACCGAGACACATTTGCAAAAGGACTCCAAGATGGTCTCACTCAAACAATCGTCAACTACAACCCTAAGAAGGCTAATTTTGATTTTGCTCAATCAACGGTAAGCATAATAAATAACGCACTTAGAGACCTTTTCAAAATTCTAGAAACATCTTAAATATAATTAAAATGTTTTCTTTGTTAGAAATATATTTTTTTGATGCGCGGCTTCCGACGACTATTATTAGGCTTAGGTACCTGCCTACGTTACAATTTTCCAAACAAATTTCGTATCGTGCCTTAGAACTTAAATTCTAAAAACTAAAGTTATTCATTCCATCTCTCGTCTTCAAAATTCCACCCAAGCTCAGCATTACTGCACAAAGAGCACTACTCACGACTTTCTAAAATGAATATTCTGTATTATTTGTTCACTTATAAGGCTCTCGTTTATTTATGTAAAACATTCCGCTTTCTTCTAACCCAATGATCTATAAAATATTTAAACACTTTTTCCTTGAACTCATTCTTATGAAATGCAATGTTTTTGTTATAAATTAATATAAGTTAATAATATTGTTGCTCGCGTTTTTACGTCAATATAGGTACGCACGTACGTACGTTTTTACGTCAATATAGGTACGCATTTGTATAATTATCATTATAGTAGATAATGAAAACTCTCTAGAGACTAACAGACTGATCCTGCGCCAAGTCTCGCCACTTGCAGACTGATACACAGCTCACTGTGGCCCAGCACCGTCTCAACCCTACTAGGTTCCCACTTTACTCCTGTTACTTTACTTCAATAGTACTCCCACTTTTCACCAGTCACGATTATATCGTCTGTTATATCCTCATTTGTAAAACAGTCTTGTATGCTTGTAACAGTTAAACTGCTGTGGCGTGGCGAATTACACGGACTGGATACGGCTGTCGCCTCAGAAGGTGATACCCACGTCTTGCTGCATCAACCCCAACCACTGCGTCACCGCCAACTACAGCGAAGTATACCAACAGGTTATAGTATAATAAGTATACCAACAAGTTATAGTATAATTAAAATATCCAACCTGTGTGCATTTATGATGAGATTGATTAATGTAGAAGAAGCATGGCAGATCTGCAAGGATAGGGAAATTCGGCACTTCGTGCTCTCTGCTTATCCCTTGAGGGACTTGGCGTGAAGATATGTATGTATGCAAAATATTACATTACATCATGTCTATATTTACCCATAGGGATAGTTTAAAAAATGTAGTACTCTTACTTTTCACAAATGCTTATATATCTCATGTAATATAATATAATATTCTATGTTAGTACTGGGAGTTATAGAATAGAAAAACAAAATAATTATTTACCTGACCCTGTATGGAACCCAAGAATTCTTGCTCAGTAGCCACACTCACAAGCATTAGACTAAGTTACTCAATTACAACTAGAAACGAAACATCACGCCTATAATCCCCGAAGGGGCAGGTAGCAGAGTATAGTATGTCCCATGGAATAGGTGATGAGCATATTGCCATACACTGAGCACAGATCCAAACTCCAAGACACTAGTACAAATTCTAAGTTCGAAAAATCAGGACCAGGACCAACCCAGGACGTCCCGATCGGTAGTCGCGCTTGCAACCACTTGACCAACAAGGCAGTCAGAACTACTATAATGATAAGGCTTATGCCCATTAGAACCAGAACAAACAAGCTACATGATGTTAAATTACGATACTGCCTCATATAATTGGACTCTGTTAATGAAATTAGTCATTATATAAATATATTCGACATAAGACATCACACATATCATAAAACTTAAATATATTCATATTTCTGACAAAATAGTCCTTATAGTACTGTGATTGATTTTCAGGGCTGCTTTGATGTAATAGCTGAATATTTGGAAAACAACATGGACATACTGATTGGTATTGCTGTAGGAACTGCAATGCTGCCCCTATTGGGGGCTATTCTATCTTGTTCCCTAGCGCATTACATAGAGAAGTCAAAGTATGATGTCATGAACTGAAACCGACCCTTACATTGCCAATGGATATGAATTAACGTTGAGTCTCAATTTTGAAATGTGATTACATGAAATTAGATGTAGATATACTTATTTACAATCTTATTGAATTTTAAAACAACTATAAACATAGGATAGATTTTAAAAATGTTATTAGATATGTTTAAAAAAATAATATATAATTCATGGTTCTAATTAACATTTATGAAATATCTTTCTCTATTCATCACTATTTATATTTCAAGAAATTGTATCTCTATTTAAAATATATAATCAATGTTATAAGCATAATAAATGTTATAAGCATGGGTACAGGTGTTGTTATTGAAAAATCAATTTATACATTTATCAGAAAAACTTTTTATTCAGAATACTTCAAAATCACATGAAGTCATATGTCAAGAACACATGTTGCACATGATGAGCTAAGAACATAGTCACTTTTATTCTCAACCATATTTTGCAACAGCTCAAATATCTCATTGTCATTTACATTGTTATTAAAGATGTATTTTATATAAATAACAGAATAATTTCAATATTACACTAGTAAAAAAGAAACAAATTTATTTACACTGCAATTTTTTGAATATCTTTTATATACATGATATCTTCCAGCTACAATATTTAACAATATCTTTCACCCAAACCTTGACACTTAAACTTCACTGTAGCACAACCTAAACTGAACAGGTTTAACAGATTTATTTATCACATTAACTGACATTCTAAAGCAACTGTTTATGTGTTTAATTATTGCTATATAACATCAGTGTTTCTATGACATAATTAGGGTAAAAGTATATTTTTAAACAATCCTCATTTGATAAGTACATTATTAAACTAGATAACATAACCCAAACATAGGAATGGTATTAGTCCAGTGATATCAGACTTATTAGGCAATCTTTGTACATAAATTATTATGGAGTATATAAATTATATGTGTTGTACCTATTGTTGTTTGTGACCACATTAGTGTTACCATTTAAAGAGTTAGCTACATTAAGCATCATCTCATTATTATATCACATTAAGACCTCAAATATAGTTGTTATTAAATTGCATTTTAATCAATATAGTTGTTATTAAATGGCATTTTAATCACTGTCTGAGCTATTCTTTTCTTCCTTGGACTCAACAGGTACCTCTTGTTTGTAGTGCCTGTACTCTGGCTTCAATTCCCACATGTTTTTATGTGGATTCCTCAAATTGTATGTGCACACTTCTTTTAAAATTTCCTTCAAGTACACTATTGGTTGTTTAGTAATCTGAAGGAAGGATTAAGAATATTTATAAACTGAACATGGAATTTATTATTGCAGTATTAAAATAAAATTACTAACAGAAACAAATTTTCTTCTGCCATTGTATTGATAGATACACCATGTTATAAATAACAAGAGAATAATTAGTATATTAGCAAATGTTATATAAATACATTTTTCCATTTTTTCTATTATTCAATTTATACTAATTTCCTAAATGTGTGAGTAGCCATTAGGCTGATTTAGATTTGACCTGTCAGGCAGGTCATGAACTACTTAAAAAAAAACTTTCACTTCTCATACTAAACACATAGTGTGGTTTACCCAAACACTTCTCACAGTGGAAATGTGGATAATGATAAATTATCTTTAAAAATTCCACCAAAAATATATAGTTTACGCTTTTAAAGTATTAAACTAGCCGTAATTTCAAAAACTATCAGTCAATTTTTCTGTTGGAACCAATGGAGCTAGATGGTAACACAAAATTGACATGTAAATAAAGAATCTCTTACCTTTTGTAAGTCCTTGATATTATAATACTGATGTTTTTCAAAAGCTGAAAACAAAACATTCAGCACAGCATCCTTGTCATCACGAGCTTTCTTACCCTCTGCCTTCTTCCTTTCTTGATATTCAATCTATAGTACAACAGACATTTGCACACTTACCATACATATGTACAAAAATATAACTATGGCCTTAACCCACTCCTTATGAAAGGATACCCATATTCCAACAGTGGAATACTAAAAGTAGGTCAAATTATTTTTTCTTTATGGTGAAACATAACAATTAGATAACTAGATTGTCTATGGCCTAATAGGACCCATTATGTACCAAGAGAATTCCCAATCATTTTTTACTGCTAAAAAATTGCATTGTCAAGTGAAAGTCAAAACATAAATCTATTAATGATCTCATACTTACATTGTACTTATGATCTGATACAGGTTTGAAAGTCTGTACAATCTTATCCAAGTGTTGCACTTGTCTCTGGGGTTTCAGAGCCTTTCGTATTGACTCAGACTTCAATTTATAGTATGTCGGGTTTTCATAAGGCTTACATTCCAACTTTTGTACTATCCTGCCTTCCATATAAAGCTTCTCTGACTCTGGTACGACTAAATCATTATTTGATGCTGTAAAGCAAGTACAAACCCATGTGATTATGTCAAAAAACATCATTAGGATCATATGTAATGATGGAAATGTAATAAATATTGCCTTATTAAAATCATAGGTAATTTTATATCAAATTGTACATACGCACGACATGTGAAAAAACTCCTAGTGACTGTCGCGTAACGTTTGACACGTCAAGCCTGTGCTCTTTCGGTATGCTCTGTTCGCCTGGCTCGTTGAGGCACAGCACTGCTTCAGACAGCGACAGTTGGACCTGTGCGCGCTGACCAGGTGTGCGTGATATCTTTAATTTCCCAACCTCTATGTTACCCGGCGCCTTCTTCCATACGTTCGCTATGTATTTAGGTACCTTAACCAGCCACACTCCACGACCCGTATTTGACAAATCCAATTCCCTATCCACATGCGGTACTGTCGCTGTGGTACTCATGATTAAATGCAGTTTACAGCATTAGCTTACTGAATATATTAGATTCATACATTTACAACTGTATGTTAACGAAAAAATTCAAAATTGAGTATTCTAGCAGTCTCATCAATATTTGAGAAGTTTCGACGAGTTGTGACACTTGTGACATGTGAGTTGTGACATTTCTTAATTTTCTTCTTGAGCTTCAAATTTTAAAATATGTAACTCTTTCTACCGAAACATCTCTGTAGGACATATCAAACTTATTTATGCTCAGTGTGTATAAGGTCATCTTTAATAGGGTCTACAAACTTATATATTAACGGTAAAATTGTTAATAAAATAGTAATATAAATGAATTAAAATGATCAGTTTCATTAGCCTTTTTCAAAACACATTATTTATGTATATTTTATTTATTACACATTTGTGCGTAGGCAGATGCATTGAATATAAATTTACTCATAGGAGCTAAATATAAGCACCTCCGTCTTTTAATAAAAATACATACGGCTAGCAATAATAATTCAAAATAATGTCAGTAATGACATCTACATCTGTCTATACTCTCAGTTTATCTTTGCAGCAACTGCAGATAATTTGTTTGACGAGTATTAATGTTACTCAAAAATTAAATATTGAATTCATAATTCGCGTTCTAAGTGCGAGTTATTGTATTTATTTCTTATAAACCGTATAATGTAGTATACGTGTATTTGAGATGTTAAAATGAATCTACTTCATGTGTGTTTGTAATGTGCAGTCATGTTTGGCTACAGCAAAGAGGCTGTTAGAGTGAAAGTCAAGGTTTGTATATTATTTATAGGGACTTTTATTTTAACACCTAATCTGAAATTCACTGCAAACGCAACTTGACCATGGGGATTTTAAATAACCGCTATCTAGAGTTATCTTTGTTCTACATTACACACAGCCTTGATCAATACTGGGATTTCCAAAATTTACTACTGCATGTCTTTTGTTACAGAAATGTGAGGGGAAATTGCAGCCTGAACTGAGGAAATTTTCTGTAGATCCTCAAATCACTTCTCTTGAAGTATTGCAAAGCATTTTAGTGAAAGCATTTGATATAAAATCTGATTTTACGTTATCGTACCGAACTCTCGATGATGTCGGGCAGGAAGTATACTTGCCTCTCCTCTCCGACTGGGACTTGGATGCTGCTTTTCTTAAGTGAGTATATTTATATAAGCTACAACATAATCTGCAGTCCTTTACCGGTAAGATTACTTAACACAAGTTGCAGTTATGACTAGTATACTGATTTTGGTTTAAATAGGTGACTATGATCATTTAATTCTTACTTTGTTCCTCTTTAACACATTATTCTACAGCTTGGTTGTAGGTTTATAGTTATCTAAATTCTCTGATGACTGATTGAACATAGACCACTCTAATGTGCTTAAATCCACCTGGGCCTGGGCCTTTTGATTCCAGCTGCATCTTGTTTTCTTCAGATCCATTGCCATACTTCACTAATACTGCTTATATCCAGAGAAAAACAATTCAATTGCAACCATATATTTATTGTTGTCTAAAACAAATGATAATTTTGGTTATACCAGTCTGTTGTCAGTTTTTTACTTTATACATAACACCATTTTTATATTGATAAAAACCCAGTTGTCTTATCAAGGAAGTGGTGTGCGATTGTTTTTTAAAATATTACCAAAAATTATTAATATAAGAATGCTACATATGAGTATAAAAATTGTATGTTACAATTTTCTATAAATAAAATATATTAAAAATAATTATGATTTTACTATAAAAATAATTTATTGCATTGAGATGTGCTATTACACTATCTAATATAAATGTAATTTGTTCTCTTAAGGGCGCATAATATAGCTGTAAGTCAGCGTTCAGAGCCATGTGTCCAGTTGAAAGTGGACATGAAGCCATTTGCAGAAGCGTCAGAAGATTGGGAGCCACCTTCAATAGCACCCATGCCTACCTTGCCTGTACCAATTCAAAACCCAAAGGAGCTACTGGCAGTGCAAACAACTCAGCAGGCAGAGAAAGCTGATATACAGACTGGCTTTCAGGGGTTGATTATGAATCAGGTAACCATTACAGTTATTATTATTGTTTTATCATTTTGTTCTTTTTGTTTATTCTTTTGTTTTTAAATTTTTTTGTACCAGCTTCTATGTTTTGACAAGCTTACTATTTCACAGAGGTTGACTGGTGGAGAATGCCATTAGGCATTAAGTTTGTCCTTTCTTATGCCTGCTTATAGTGTACACTAAAATGTAAATAAATGGTGGTATGGAAATAATGGTTGATGAAAGATTAAAACAAAAGCTAGATGCTGCTGCAAGGTAAAGACAAAATGTGGTGATAGTCTGTGTTCAACAATGCACTGAGACAGCCTAATGCTGATTAAATAAGCTTACAAGTCTAGTACTGGTTACTGTGGCCTTTGCTATAAAGAAAACTCATCAAATTGATGATTTTCATGACATGATGGGTTATTGATAAATAAAATATGTACTTACTTCTCATTCATATTCTCACAGGCAATCCAAAATGAAAATATAGATTTATAATTAAAATGGAATTATTGTTCTTATCACAACAGGTCCCTTGTGAGCAGGCAAAATGTACAAGTGTTCAAAATCTGTTACTTATTACTTGTTACTTAGCTGACATGCTTCTTTTACATCCTTCAATCTCTTTATATATGCATGCTGGTTTCAGACTTGACTCCCCCCATCATTTAGTATCTGATCTATTTGGTTGAAATAAGTGAGTCTTTATATCCTTAACACATGTGTCTATTAATAGTGACATTGTATATCTGCATTGTCAATCTTACACCTACTATTTTTTCTATATGTCTGAACCTTTTTACACCAACACTCTTGTACACAGAAGAAACTTAAGCAAAGTAATTTATATATGTGAGCTACCTCATAGCAGATTATATAGTGTACAAAATAGGTTGTTTTGAATGTTTATGCATAATAAGTGAAAGTAAAATAGCATAAAAATAACTTAAGCTTTCTCAAGCAACTTTCTATTTTCATTTTAATTGTGAATTCAAATCACTGCATTTTACTTTATGCTCTTACGATGTTTCATAAACATTGGACATTTTCTTATACCTCACGTAAATTCATGTGTTGCATACCACTGAAGGCTCATAGGATTGTTGGCTAATATTGAGTAACTCTGAGTAGCACTGTTGTAAGGTGTGTTCAAGAAGTAGGTGATCATGCCTATCATCTGGTTCATTGTAAGACTGAAATTTGGTGATTATAATTTTTATTAATCATAATCTTTATTTTCCATATCTATTTGATGTATTTTTATATATGTATAAGTTATAATACATTTTGTTGATTACTGAATATAAATAATCCCCTTGTTTTACCAATTTGATATACAATGATGGTCATACAATTAATATTGTGTGATTATTTGATTATTGAGTACAGTTGTAAATAAATATTTACATGTTAAATTGTGTTTGGATGTGGGTCTGGTGAATGGCATAGAGGTGATGCAAAACATAGCTACTTGCAATGACACAATGGTTACATATTTTTAAACGTACTACAGCAACATTTGTATTTCTTTTTTAACATTGTATTGTTCAACTGCTGGTCATGGGTCTCCGTCCACACATTATTGTGTGTATACAATCTGTGGAATATAATAGATAATAGTGTCTGCGAAATATTATAGACTATTGATTAAAAGAAGTTCTCATATCTAGATAATATTTCAATTAATCTTATCAATTTTAAATGAAATAGTTTTGTATCGTTTTACATAATATATGTAGTAGCAAACAGAATTTGAAATTAGACAAGGCTGATTGTTATCAGTTCATGCATGGATACAGATGAAATGATTTGTTATTTCCAATATGTACTATGATAGGTATTGTTTCCCGGTATTATCATCACGAATCGTCTCGCGCGTAGACTTTACGACTTTCAGCCCCCTGAACAAGCCGGGTCGAAGAGGATACGGCACCATAGACCACATTCACATAGTGCGGCAGATTATATAGAAGATCCATGAGTATAATCAGCCCCTGTGCTTAGCGTTTGTGGACTATGAGAAGGCTTTTGACTCTATTGAAATCTGGTCTGTTCTGGAGTCATTGCAACGGTGCCAAGTGGATTGGCGATATGTCCAAGTGCTGAGAGGTCTCTATGAAGCCGCGTTTATGACCGTCCAAGTACAGAATCAGCAATCTGAACCTATCCTCCTGCATCG
>DWMG01005582.1:0-10097 GCA_018244855.1 Elbella merops | reverse complement strand
TTCAAAATATTGGTAATAATCCTTTAATTTAGTCAGTTTATGTTCCAAATTCAAAATTTTAGTAGTAATCCTTTAATTTAGTCAGTGTATGTTCCAAATTCAAAATATTCGTAATAATCCTTTCACTGTGTCAGTTAAAGCATTCCAATTAGTTAGTGTGACTAGCAGGTATAGCATGTATAGATCATGTAATTTTTTATGCAAAGAAAAAATATAATCGATTTTTTTCTAATTCGCTGGTACATTTGGTGTAACATTTAAAGCTGCGCGCGTCTCAGTGCCGTTTAATTTTAATGGCAAGAAAGCCAACTCTAATTGACCTTTCGCTGAAAATTAGCTTGGCGAGTGACACGGGCTGACGACCGGCGGCTGGTCACACTGATTAGATTACATTTCTCGAGAGGGCAATGTTTATTTTATTTATAATGTTAGCTCAATTTCTGGATACGAACACAGAGAAATGCTGATAATTTAAAAGAGATAAATAAAAAATTTATAAGGAATTAATCCTTATATTTTGAAAACGTATTTTTAGTGGTAGAAACTAAAACTAATCCGTCTTGATCAGATAGGTCAGAGGTTAGCTGATGGAAGAGTCGGAAATCTATGCATGTATAAAATTACAAATGTGAAAAAACTACATAAAGTCTGTGAGGATAGGGATATTCGTTTCGTGGTGCTCTCTGTCAACCTCGTGAGGTATCTGTAATAGTAATGATATTACAGATCGTACCGAATAATCAAAATTTTAAGTAACCGTAAATATATGTAATATTTATAACATACGTTAAAGTTTTCACTTACAGCTTTCGAGCAACGAGTAATGGTACCTAATGTAAAAAAATCACGAAGCTGCACTAAGGGGTTTTCCCAACTTAAAATGCTAAATATATGCGGAGAATCTTTATTACTCGATTTAAATATCAAAGAGCAGGTGCTGAGAAGCTGTAAGTGACTTTTGAGCGAACGATCATATCAGTCTCCTAAAGTGCTCATAATTAGCCAACGGGTACAAAAACTGTTGGAACGTCTATTCTAAGCTTCATTATTAACTATTACAATAATAGACACCGTTATTAGCAACTAATTCATCCTTCCATTGTTGGACACGGGTCTACTCGCAAAATTAGAAGGCCTAAAGTCATAGCTTGACGGCCAAGTTCCAATCAGCAGATATCTGGAGCCTTAGAAAACATTATGGATATAAGTTACATACATTAATAAATCTAATGAACATGCACACGTAATCGACAGTTAAATAAACAACAAAGACTTCAGCGAACAATAGATCACACTTACAACATTCATATTGTAATCTAAAGGCATTGCTTTGTACTGGTTTTCAATTTATTCCTTTTGCGTTCCCGATAGCGGCGGCAATCGTATATTATCTCGGGAATGGGACCGCACTGACAAAGTGCAACGAACGTGCAAGGCATGTATTTCGCCTAGAACGACATAGGTAAATGTTACTTTATACAGTATTCTCAACTGTATAAAAAAGCTGCATGGAGCGAAGTATAATATAATTCCTAATCGTTAATTAGCTTTTATAAAAAGTAATGAATTTTGATGAAACACATCAGAACTGTGGGGATAGAAATGTTTGGCTCCGTAATATCTGCGTATCCTATGAGGTCCTGGTGTGGTGGTGTACTAATAATCTATTAATGTTATAACACATTATTAGTAATTGGTTTGGGCGTATTCCGTCACCGTCATTAACGAAGGTATGATTTCGTCGGCGAGTCTTTATGAAAAGATCATGACCATCTTAGTAGCTTTCAACAAGGTTTATCGTGTCCCCCCAAGTAACCATTTCGAAATTTTTCAATTTGCGAGCACTCAAGCGTCATTTAACCTAACAGATTACGAGCTGTTGTTATATCAATATTGCTATAGCATCATTATTGATTAAATATTCTAAATGAAGGTGTTGTAAACTTCATTATATATCGCGGGATAGAAGCTTCTCATACTGTGGAGCGATACAGTAGACCGATTACAGGTAATGATGATGAAGATAATAAGTGATGGAGGCATGATTGAATAAGCTTTACTGAACATTTGTAACTGTTTCTGTGGAACTTTTTTAAAAATTCACATCTCTTTAAAACACGTGCCACGTGTTTAAAAAAGGGGCAGTATTTTACAACAGTGTTCGTGTAAGCCGCGCGATGCAGTCAGTAAATATAGAAATTCTGTGTCCGAAATGTAGGAAAGTGGTCTGAGAATTTTTATTGGCGAGTAGTGGAACCGCGAATGAGAAGTTATGGCTAAATATGTCCCGAGCAGTGCCTGGCACTGTATAAGAATGTAGAGTCCACATATATGTATACATGTACGTACATTTTATTCGTTAGCGTTTCCAAAACTTTTCGGTAAATTTCACGCAACCCTTTTTATTGCGAACTAAATTTATGATTACTATTATTACTATATCATCACGCTAAGTCTATTTACGGGATGAGTAGATAGCACCGAGTGCCAAGTATTTCTTTTCTTATAGACCTGTAATTGTTATCTACTTTATGGTCTTCCATTTATTTTGTTAAAAAGACAAAATAGATTCTACGTATATACGAGCAATATTTAAAAATGCTTATTTTAAAAAACGCTTAAAAGATTTATTTATAAATCTAAATACTCACTTGCAGGATTTAAATTAGAATTAGTGTGCAAAATATTTTTCATTATACACCTATTTTGCTAAAACATTTAGTCTAACCGTAGCTTCATACCGTGCTATTTATTACACGACCATGATAATACTTATTCTGTAGACTTAACTAGAGATATAAACAGTCCTCGCAATTTATTTTCAGTATAAAAACTTGGGTTTAATTCTATGTATAAAGGCAGAGGCATTACATCAACAGGCATTACTCACATATGTTTAGAACGGATTTACCAACTGTTTGTCTTGTGTAGCAAACGTTACATAAATAATGAGGACTGACTAGACTTGACGCCAACTATGTATTATGTACTCAATCAGGAGACTATGAGCCAACGATAAATATTGACACGGTTTTGATATGGTAATGGCTCTGCGTACAGTTTATGACCGTTAACAGGACATATATTGAAAGTTTTATTTACTACTCAGTTACCAATGGATGAGTTACAAAGCTGTGAAACCGGTGTCTGTGAGAATAGTGAATGTAGAAGCATGTCAAATCTGTAACGACAGAGATATTTGGCACTCGGTTCTCTCTCCCTACCCATCAAGAGCGGTAGTGTGATGATGATATTATAATAAGACTTGTAAATCCGAACCAAAATACAAGTAATACAGAAATAGATTAGATGTTATAGAATAGATGCTCTAAGTTTCTTTACAAGTACTATACTACATAGCGTGTTGCCTCTCGACACAATTAAGCAATAAATCTTCCGGCTGTAGTGTTCAGCGACCCACAGTCCGGCAACAAACACTATTTTAGTCCAATTCAATCGCGTCCATATTTCATTGACTAGGTTTTCAATTAATCATACCTATCAAAATATTTACCTTTAGCCTTAATAACAAAATACGGAAAAATGTATCCTATATATCTGGATTTAAGATTTCTTTTACAAGCTCATAGATTATCACGTAGTAATATAAACATAACGTTACAATAACTTGTATAATATATAACGAATCAATCTTTGTTACAGCCAGTACCTTTAATAATTTAGGATTGAACGATCTATAATAAGAGCGTACACCTACTTGTTTTTGCAGAAAAGAAAAAATCCATAATTCATAAAAGCGGCCACAATTCATCATGTTTATCGTTGACTGGCATTTAGTTTTGGGCATTTTAAATATGGAACGGCAAAATTCCTAGAAATTCTGAATAGTTGATGGCGACGTTGAATAGAGGTTCCAAAACTGGGGCACCAAATGTTGCTGGTGGCGCACAGTTTGAAATGCGCTGTGACGAATTCCCTCTTACATATCAAATAGCCATCGCTAATCCCAGTTTAAACTTAAGTGCTCTCACGTGTAGCGGGTATGCAAGTTTCCGTGAATTTACGGCACATTTGCGAACAAGATTGATCAAGTTTAAATGCTTTATTATTTATTTATTTCCACGTATATATTTTTTTATTTATTTGATTCCATTCTTTATTTCAAGCGACGTATAAATGGTGAAACGTCCGTGTATTTTACTCCTGTGCCCACCCCTTCGGATTAATATGGGCGAGATGTAAATTCCATTAATATTTATGGAATATTAAAGTCTGTAACATAATTAGGATACTCCTCGGCTTTTACTTACTGCTCTGTATTATAAAAGTATCAGTTATGTTGATTGATAACTGATATGGAACATGAAAATTAATTACTAGCACGCAAATTAGAATATTGGATATATTTCAATTAACTTTTATTAAATACCATATTTCACACAGAGTATAAGCAATATGTATTGCGTGCAGTTTACAAATAAACTCTCGGCTATCTCTCGGTTACAAAATCTCGTCAAACGTGCCATGTTTTTACGTTGGCCTGGTTGGGTTTGAGGCAGACAAATAGCGCAGGATTTAGGTGTGCATGTACGTTGAGGCACTTTCACACTGCGCCGGCCGCGAGCTGTGAACCGGTGGCTTAAAACAACTGCGTTGCTGAATGTATGAGTTGTGGCAAGCGCTGGAAAAACCGCGAAATAATCTCGTCATAACGCACTGAAATGTACAACATGATCAACTCGGTAAACGACTTTGGGAAACGCAATTTGGTCTCAATAAATGAGAACTAAGAAATGCTAGTGTATGAATTATAATTAAAATACAAAATTATTTAATAGCTAAATTATATTACACATTTTTTTTCTATTATCGGAACTGAGTGTAATAGTGAAATTTGTAATGAACATGCTTTATTTTCACATAAATTACGCTGTTCTTCATGAGAAATATAGCTTTGAAATGCAAAAATAACAGTATTATATAGTTGGAAGTTAAATGTCACTTCCAGGTATTTTTATAAACTTAACCAAATTGCTTTGTTAAATATTAAATTCTTATTTTTAGAACACTATACAAATTATAATTTCTTCCCATTTCCAATATTCAAATAATATTTTTAGAACACAATTGTAATAAAAATTTCTTTAATTATTGAGTTTATCTCTCCACATAAAATTAAAATCTACTTTAAACATATCTGTTAAAGAAATTTCCGTGGAAAGAAGGAAAATTTAATACATTACAATCTCAGTACTGTAACATTTAAAGTTTTCGTGAACTGAGCGAGAATATAATAGATATTCAATTCTTACGTATTTCTGGTGGGCATTTAAAATTCGACGGCGCTGTTAAAGAAAGTTAGATTACTGAGATTGAATTGATTAAGCGATTCTCTTTTCTTTCGCCTCAAGGCTGAAAGATTTGAAGATAAGAGCCGTCATCACGCCATTCGGAACCGAAAAGTTTGTTTTTAACTTGATATCTATGCGCGTTACATAGATGAATGTATACGTAGCGACGGATAAGTTATATAACTATAAACAGTACATAGACTAATGTATACATAGAGACGGATAAGTTATAAAACTATACGTGTTACGTAGACTAATGTGTGCACAGAGGCGGATAAGTTATAAAACTATACGTGTTACGTAGGCTAATGTGTACATAGAGACGACTAAGTTATAAAACGATACGTGTTACATAGACTAATTTATACACAAAGATTGATGACTTATGCACACTATGCATGCGATATATGCACTATGTATGTGATATATACGATACTACTTGTCAATAGGAAAGTGATGGTGAATTCTTTAGTTCTTTTAATATTTTCCGTATCACGTTCGAAATTCAAAAAATTACGGAACACCCGTGAAACCATTACTCTATTTATCGCTCTCATTTTTCTTACAAGCCATGCGTGGGGTTAGTTGGCATTTCATTTGACATTGTATGTTTTCTTTTCCTAACGAAATATGTTAAGTGATATATTTGTATACATTGGTGTAGATACGTTTGCTACGTGCTATAATAATAATAAAATGGTGATATCTTTACACACGTCCATTTATTCTCAAAGTAGGTAAAATCTGTGTTATAGTAACCAGACGTCTGTTCAACTATATACATATATGTATGAATACTAAATTTTATTAAACCAATTATCGTGTCTTATCTATCAGAATACATGAATATATCGAAACAAAAAAAAATAATATAACATTTGTACCAACATATTAAAATGGTTACCTATTAGTAAATAAAACGTTATTATTGTTATATATGTATAACACCAAAACATGCTTAAGTAACTTCATAAAAACGCGAAACAATTCTTGGAATGTGCCTACCGTAAATAATATGAATTTTACATGCCCTCATAAGCATGGCTCAGGTGCCTGCAATTTGTGCTCAGGTCGGAAGAAAATACTTATTTAACAGCGTTTAGTGCCTTCTACGTTTGTTTATGGTAAGTATAGGTAAATACATTTGCGAGAATAACTAGTATGTTACTGCTGGGTTTTTCTAACCTTAAATTCCTAGTAGTAGCGCGGAGTCTGGATTGGTGCCCGGTGCCAGGCTTACCGCCTATTGCATAATGGGACGTACAAATGTATAACGTTACAAGCGAATCGTGGGAGGGAACTACACTATTCTGCCTACCTCTTCGGGAAAATAAAAACATGGTGTTAATTTTTTATAACAATAACATCGAAAAATGCTCTGATGGTTCGGGAATTTAAAAATAATAGTAGTCAAAAGAATAACAAAACAGGAACAATCCGAATGCTGATAGATGCAAATGCTAAAGAAAACTAAGACTCTTCTACCTTGACCAAATAAATCAGATATTCGCTGATGGGCGAGTCAGAAATCCCCGAAACGGGCGTGCATGTCCGAAGAGAGTGATAAACGTAAGCGAACCCCACCTGGTCTGTACAGATAGAGATGATTGGCCCTAGATGTTTTTTGCCTACCCTGTAAGGAACTTGGATGTTGCAAACAAAACATCAAGATGATACGCAGTTGACCTCTTATTATATATCGTCATCAACACAACTATTTATAATCAATTGTGAGAGAACTCCACAGTTTAATTTAGAGGTTGTTTCCACCTTTTACAGCCGTCAAATCACACGATAGAGGTGAATAGCAGATAGAATGACAAGTAATTTGATCGTCATTATGGAACCCCTTCTCAAATTCTATCGTGCACAATGCTCTACAATTGTACGGACTTCGTTCAATATAATATCATGTACCTCAAAGCTATAAGCGCTTACGAGATCCGACAAATTGCGAGCGAAATTTCGAGTTAAGTAATGGATGAATGACCGTTGAGGGTCGTAGGCATTTACTTACTTCAAATTTGTTCATAATACTACTTGTTGGATAATACTCCGTGAATGTGGAATGTGTGCAAAGAGCTTTAGATCGAGCTCAGTGGCGTGCTATCGGAGAGGACTATGTCCAGCAGTGGACGGTAGTAGACTGATAATGATGATGAATGTGTGATGATGATGAATTCTGATTATCTGAGACGGCTTATGTCGCTGATATACTCTTACATCATCTTCATCTAGTGCATCAATGTTAGCTGATATAAATAAGTACTCAGCATAAACCTACATGCGCGGAACCTATATGACGATGTGGTTAAAAATATGGTATTTTACACGCACTATTATTATTATATATGTATATTATTATTATATGCAAAAAGTATTGATGTTATTATCATTATCATCAACCCTTTTATCGCTGCCCCGTTGCAAACGGGTCTCCTTTCAGAGTAAGACTAGGTGAGGCCATAGTGTGCCGCGCTGGTCAAATACGAATTAGCGCACTTCATATATATACCTTAGAAAATGGTACTGAGAAATATTGAACCATAAAATGTACATTTTTACGAAGGGATGCACAGTGGGATTTGAACCCAGGATCTTCGAAATGGAAGGCTGAACTTTACACTGTTATGCCATTACTGCGTACATATTGACCAATAACTCGATCAATCTGTACCGGAGCGGCGAGACATGGCACGCTTCAGGTCAAATCCAGTCAATATTGCGTTAGAAAACAAGTCACTGAAGTGGCTTGATAAATGACATTTCTAGAATCTAGTTTAATATTAACCGTTGCATTTATATATACATATGTGTAGTCGTCATACTTGGTATATAATTTGTATATACTTCTACTTGTAAGTATCTACGTATATAAGAAATATAAGGAAGTATATAATATGTATGTATGTACATATGTAGTTCGTGCCGTTTTTTATACTACACCAAGGTTGACGGAAAGAGAGTTTCCTCTTTCCGTCAACACAGAAGTTCTTCCTCTGTGATGATGTTTCTACTCCACTGCGATCTGCTGTGATCGGCAGGAGCTCGCGATGAAAGACCTCAGTTAGGCCTGAAACTAATCAGGAAATAAGAAAGACACGTGACTACACTGATACATAGTTTAATTATGCATATAAATACTAAAAACCAGTAAGTTAGTAAATTATAAACATGTAAATGAATGTTTGTTATAAATTACAATCATAAAACTTTTACTAAAGCAAGAAGCATACAACAGTTGCGTGGTAGAAAATATTAAGTAAATTTCATTTGTAAGTTCGGCCGGTAACAAGTTTACGCTTTGTTTGATCCAGAATAACAGTTTCCTTGGAACAACTATTAATTGGTAACTTTTACAATTTTTTCACGAACTACGAATACCGTTTTTATTAGAGAATGAAACATTTAAATAGAACCGGTAATGGAAAGATTTTTATATTCAAATCATTTTTAACTTTTTTATATTAAAATCATATCGACTTTGCTTTTGAGTCAAGCATGACAAAACTGTTCCACAATGGGATCGTCGATCGCCAACATCTAGTAGAGAAAACCATGACTTTCTGTCTTGCCTAAATAAAATAAGATATTAGCTGGTCGGGAATCCAGAAGTCCTCGAAACCAGGGTACGTGTATGAAGAGACCGATGTATGTAAAAAAGCACGTCAAGTCTGTAAGGGTAGAGATATTTGGGACTCGACGTTATATTCTCGCTCTTTCAGGAACCTGGTGTAAGGATATAATGGTACTGGAATGAAATTATAGTCCCTTGTAACATTGATAGGGCACTCTTGAGGTGCCGCAGCAGGGCTTCGAACTAAGTGATGATTGGTTATTTACTTATGATGACTTACTCGCAACATTATTATAGAATTACTATTTAGAACATCACAGCAGCTTGCAATAAGTCCCAAGTTTGATTTCCGCTCAGGTAAATGCTGGTTTGATTATATTATTAGGCAACTGTTAATCAAACAATACTTAGACGATTCGATTTATAACTTTTATAAATAGGCATATTGGCACTCGGTGTTTTTTGTCTACCCTGTAAAGGACCTGGCATGATGATGTAACAATACTTTAACAACAATGTGCTTACCAGTGTGGCGCGCTTGGTTCTGGGCATACGGCTCTGATTAGGTTTATAATAGTGTACCCGCGGTCGCCCGGTGGTTTATCTCTCGGGCTTATGTCCACTGCGCTAAGTACATATGTATGTATTACCGTATCTAGCTTACCGCACTTCACCCAACGACAAATACGTGTTCTAGGAAATTAATTGAGTAGTTGTCATATACATGTGTTCATATCTCAAATGGGGGAGGTATTATCTATCAACAAATTACCCGTTAAGGCTACGCAGTCATGACTCATCTGAGTGTACGACCGTCCAGATGTTGGTGCGACCATAGATGGTCCATTAAAACCTATATAGTCGAAGCCCACATAAATGGTCGTGCGGCAATATATGGTTTTTGCGACCATAAATTGTCGAGAAAACCATAAATGATTGGTGCAACTATAAAATGATGGTGTGACTATAAACAGTAATATAATAATTTATTGGTGTAACCGCAAAAGGTTGGTGTTACCATAGATGGTTAAAGCAACAATAAATACACTGAAATACAAGAATACAACAATTACAGAATCGGGTATTAACATTCCGATACTAACAATATTGCAGAATCTCATTGAAATTCATTCAGTACACATCAAATTCACAGAAGTGTAATCTGTGTAATAAATTCAACTAGATTTGCGACATTCAATCAAGTTGGT
>DWMG01005581.1:0-10098 GCA_018244855.1 Elbella merops | reverse complement strand
GTCAGGCATTGGACATTTATGATTTCGGATTTTTTTTTATCTGTCACAAAATACATAGCACAGCCAAATATGTCAATTTTGCTGTTAATGTTAGAAGAACATAGGTAATTATAGAACTTACGTAACTAAAAAAAATATTTATTTTGGTATTATTAACCTACACAAAAATGTCAACTAAATTATTGTTATACTGTCACACTAGCCTTACGAGGTGGGTAGAAAGCGTCTAGTACCAAATGTCTTTATCTTATAGACCTGTTAATATAATATAACATGATGTGTGGACGCTATGTCTCTTGTAAACTGTTATGAAAATAAATATGTTCCAGGTCCTGCTGACGGGCTGCAGGTGCGTGGAGCTTGACTGCTGGGACGGTGACGACGGCAGCCCAGTGATCTACCACGGACACACCTTCACCACCAAGATACCATTCAGACGAGTGGTGGAGACCATCGCGAGGTAATATACTAGTCTTTATGTTTTACTGTGGGACTAACGTTTATATCCGACATGATATGATTATTGCATCCCATCCGATATCGGATGATGTGAACGGATGACCATAAAATATTTTTCATTATACTCTGCAGCGAGTGTAACGGTTATATATTAACCCGTATGTGATAACTGTTCGATAACAGTTAAATATCGTTTATTTTGAAACCAGCGAAAATAAGTTTTAAGGTAACTAAATAATTGTGAATAAAATTAGACTAATTTTTAACGTACAAAAAGTGTAGCATAAACGGTATAAATGTGAATTGATCTAATTATTTCTGTAAAATATTTATGCACATAAATATCAGTCTCTGATTTGTCTATATTATTTTTATTTCTGTGTAAAATTTTGCTAAAATATTCGGAGGCATTAATAAATAAATAGTGTGATACAAAATGTTTTCCGTGCCATCTGGTATCAGACATCTAAAGTAATCGAAAATTATATTGCCATTTAGAAGCACGTCTTAATAATAAACGACCGTTTACCAGGAGCGCCTTCGTGACGTCACCATACCCTTTGATCCTGAGCATCGAGAACCACTGCAGCCTGCCGCAACAGCAAGTGATGGCCAGCACTTTTGTGGTGGGCCAATGTTTTCTGCTTTTTACTTGTCCGATTAACTGTCTGCTATACCGCACTTGGCCAACGTGGCAGACTATGACCTTAACCATTGGACTCTGAGAGGAGACCTGTGTCCAGAAGTGGAGCATGAAAGAGATGGTGATGATGAGTTAGCTGTCGATATTTAAACCCTAATCACCCTGGTGACATTATTTTCGCTATGCATTTACAAAAGGAATCCAATGAATTCAGAGCATTACCAGATTTCACTCTTCTTAATCTTATGCTCTCGGCAGAGCTGTCGTGGTCAGACATGTTGCTTAAAAGCCTGCAGAATTATGGCTTAAGCATGAACAAATAATTATAGCGACTATTAGATTACCAGTACATAAGTACTCGTACATTTCTAGCCAATTTTCTAGACAATTAAATCTTATTTTGGCAAACAGAAATACACAAATAGAAATAAACATTGAAACACCATTATAAACTCTTTCATTGGTTTATTTTATTATTTGTTGTTATTTTGTTTATTACAACTTTTCCCTTTGAAATTGCATTGAATTGCATTGCTTTGAATTGCAATTTTTATGAAGCTTCGTCCCGGAATGCCAACTGTACTGATCCCTTTTCATCCAGGCAGTGTTTGGAGACCAATTGGTGACATCGTTCTTGTTCGAAGCCGACTACACGGACGAGCCGCGGCTGCCCAGCCCCGAGCAGCTCAAATACAAGGTAATCAGTAAGTTATGTATTTTGTTACTGCAATAAGAACGTGTTTTAGCACTCATAATAATAAATAATTAACTTGGTTTAGTTTATATCAGTAAATGTTTAGTCTCTTTTTAAGCAAAAATATCATTCATAGGACGCCAATTCACGAAAAAACTAATCAAATTTAATATATAACTATGCAGTACAATTATATACATAAACAAATTTCTTAACTATTAGTTCTTCGAATCATAGATATATTATGGCGCTAGTCTCGTACTAGCGCCCTGTGTCCACGAGTTTGATCAATTATTAAATTAGAAGTCTCGATCGTAGTTATACAACATATTACTCATTTTGACGTTTAACTTATTGTTATATTTCGGGTATTACGGTAACTCCAATATTGTGAGCATAATTATGTAGTTAATAAAATAATCCAGTATAAAGGACAACGTTTATTCTACCACCAGTTCGTAAAATTTGTAATTGCTCGACTGAGGTTTCATAACGGCTTCATTGTCAACTGCTGATGTTTTAGGTCCTCATCAAAAATAAGAAGCTCTTGCCAATAGAATCCAGTCCCACTGTTGGACTTACTGGAGCTACTTCCGCTCAGGGATACGGCGGAGTACTGACAACGACGTTCAGGTAAGTGAATCTTCCTACCGGACAAAGGAGAGTCCTCAATATACTCATATTAATACTATTAATGATTAACTTGCCGGATTTTAATGCGGCTGAAGGTCTTCCTGCCAACCCGCAATTGGCCAGCGTGGCAGACGATAGCCACTTTCTCATTCTGAAAGGAGACTAACTCTAACAATGGAAGGATTAAGTCAAATTGATCATATTACTTGTGAAGTAAGGTTAGAATAAATATTTGTGTGATGAACATAAGTACCTATTTGTTCTGTGTCGGGGTGTTAAATAAGTACATATTTTATCCATATATATTTTATCAGCCGTCTAATTACCGTAATACAAGCTCTCTTGATGCTTCATTGGGATCAGATAGCCGCGGGTGAAGATGTCCGAAGAGATTGTAAATATTGTACTGTACTGGAAACTTACATCAGGTAGTATAACCGTAGACAGAAGTGAAGTCAAGATATTTTTTGTAAATTTAAATAAATCAACAGTTCCCATATTTAAATACCACCATCCAATTCCCTCAGCAGGTCGAATGGTCTCCGCCACACCAGCGCCTCGCTCCCAGAACAGGGCAATAGGACCAGCTCGATCATGTCCAACCAATCTGCTGGCAGCTCCCTCACGGAATACTTTTCTGATGAGGATTATGATGAGGACGACGAAGAGTTGGATGGTACGTACTCCTAAGTCCAGTAAACTTTCTCAGTATTAAATCTCCTCTTTCTGGGTGATGATCCAATTTTCCAACTATTGAACAATAAAAGCGTTTATCCATCTGTTCATCAACCCTTGTAAGTTCATTGCAGGATCTAGACCTCCCCTAATCGGTCTTTTAAATCCAACTCTGTAAGGGAAATGTAATATATAATAAAAAAAATCAATGACGGTAAATTAAAATTTAGAACTGGGAGAATGGAAGAAACTTAATGTGCCACATATTTATGAACTGCCAGCTATTATTTGACCTATTTTAAATCGGCAGCAACAAGGCTACGCACTGCAAGCCTCCTGATATAATTGTCAGCAGGAATTCAATGCCAGCAGTGAAATTTTCGAATTAGTCACAGGTGTATTATTGAACTCGAGGACCAGATGATTTTGATAATAATTAAACCGAAAACAGATGTAGTACTCTTAATGAGCATCGTGATATAGTTTATAGTGGTCAAAATTAACAAATGTTATCCAGAACAATGAGTGTTATAAAACTGTCATTATACACTTATAATGAAAAATTAATTTATATTTGCAAAAAATTCGAGGTGCCCAACCCAGCGTAGGGATATTACGCAAAAACCGTTTTGTGGAAGCTTATGTCCAACTGTAACTGTAAGTGTAACTGTAACTGTAACTATAGTGGACTGGGACAGGATGATGACGACGATCCTTCGATGCGGAGCGAAATCAAAAGCTTAATAATAATAAAATCGTGTTGTTATTCAGAAAAAGAGCTGCATAAAATCCTCAACGCCATGGAGGAGAAGGTCGGCCGGACCTCTCTCTCCCTTTACCAGAGCTTCCGCAAGTGTGAAGGGGATGGCGAAACCAATACTGGCAGCATGAAACACCCGACCAATAGAAAACGAAGCAATCAAATCGCGAAAGAACTCAGCGACATGGTGACTTATGTTCAGGTAAGATCCAGATCTTAACAACTAAAATTAGGACCGGTCTTAAAACTACCATGATGAACAAACATAATATTAAACTATTTCCTATATTTTGGAACGTGTAGTAAATATTAATTCACTTTCACGAATTAACTTACGTTCACATTCAGCGTCTCCAGTACAGCACGTTAGTAGCTGACATTCCTGAAACCACGTATTCCAAACAAGCTACAGTAGGTTAGAATTACGAAATAAAGGTACATTGAAAGTTAAATTTGCAGGCGATTAAGTTTCATGGATTGAACCCGTTGTCTCCCAGAAGCTCGTTGAAGCAACCCAGCAGTGGGCAAAAGGATAACTCTAGCGGCGCCGCATGTAGCAGCTTTGAGTCTTCAGAGAGCAGCGACAGCAATGCGACGGTAAGTCCTCCAACGTTAAAAGGCTTTCCCTGGCTCTCCCTTCTCTTATTATGATCTTTTGACTCTTATTACGATATTTGGACCTTACAGATTCTTATGGTTGCCCTCATAGTTACACCACAGACAAAAGTCTTATTTATATCGCGCTATATAGGTCGCAGATTAGTTTAATACTATATCGACGTGATAAGAAGCAACATTTTCCATGATTTGGCAAGCTAACTTGACTATTGACTGCCTGACCTATCGGTCTATTTGTTGGTAAATCTGACTGGTAAATCCGGCACCCAGGACAAATATTTCTGCTATGAGCACAAATATTTGTTCTGTATCTGGATATAAGAAGATATCTACATAATTATTTGTACATATGTAGTTCATTAGCCGTCAGGTCACCATAGCATAAGATCTGCTTACTTTGGATTCAGATGTTCTGTGGAGACGTCATAAGATATTATATATTTATGCTTGTTACTATTGTTAGATCTACGGAGGATAGTTGAAAAAAAGCCTGTGTTCAACAGTGGAACGAACGGGCTGACGTAATGATGATGACTTGTTTCCGGCAGGCGGGCGCGAGCCAGCCTGTGGGCGGGGCGGGGGGTAGCGCGGGGGGCGCCGCGGCGCGCGCGCGTTGCCTGAACGTGCCAGCGGCGCAACACCCCTGCTACCGCTGCTCCTCTGTGAACGAGGCCATCGGCAAGAAGATCTGCCGCAAGCACCCCATGGCGCTCGTAGCGCACACCGAGACACAGCTCGTCAGGACCTATCCCGCCGGGTCAGTCCACATCTGGAACAAATGTTGTAATACAGATGAACTTGTTACGATTTTGTCTAGGAATGATTCATCATCATCATCATTATCATCAACCGAACTCTGTCCACTGTTGGACATAGGCCTCCCCCAATGAGCGCCATCGCACTAGGAATGCTTATGACTGGGATGTTTTAAGTACATTTGCCTCCTGATTTGTAAAACTTCTATCAATTCAAAAAAACAAATCTAACTGTTACCGGCTGTTACTGTTACATACAATTAATATCATTATTATTATAAATAATAATAATATTATTATTGCAGTTACGTACTCCGCTATATCATATGCATTTGTTTTCCTACTTGTAATAGAAGTATTTATAATCTTCTCTTCAGGAGATTGGCTTTTATTTCCAAACTATGTATTTTAAAATTAAAGCGATATTTATTTATTCTCTAACATGCAAATACCATTTCCTATCACAGCCTAAGAATCGACTCGTCGAACCTGGACCCAGTGCTGTTCTGGTCGTGCGGCGTGCAGCTGGTGGCCCTCAACTACCAGACCGAGGACGCCGCGATGGCTGTGAACGCGGCCCTGTACGAGAGCAACGGATGCGCTGGATACGTGAGGAAACCAGCCGTCATGTGGGACCCTGGACACATTGCTTATAGACGGTAATACAGAGTCCAAAATAAAAGATACAATTATCACTATTATTATATCATCACGCCGTTTCTCATATGGGGTAGGCAGAGAGGGCGGGTACCATATAGCTCCATCCTTGTAGCCACGACATGCTATTATGAGCCAATCCTTGTAGCACGACATTAAACCTGTACTTGAAATCTGTCACCAATACTCTGCTATACCGGAAAACTGGGTTCTTTTAACTCATGTCTTTCGCATCCATTTCTTATGTATCATTTTATCATTCATATACCTTCATTTCTCTCTCTCTCAGATTCAATCCAATGGACAAGGAGTTCGATGGGATCCACGCGGCACACCTCACCTTGGCCGTGATATCTGGTCAATATGTTGCTGAAAATGTTTATTCCTTCTACAACGCGTTTGTAGAGGTGGAGATACTAGGGGTGCCTGCAGACTGCAAGAAGATCAGGACCAAAGTGGCCAGGAGGAACGCGCTTAACCCCATCTGGAATGAAACTTTTAATTTTAAGGTAAATTCTAAAACTGTGCCAGATTCTTCAAACGTTATAAAATTTTTTTTTTCAGTGTAATAGACTAGCGAATTGCCATGATTTCTTCTAAGAAGAAGCTTACATAAGCCCTAAATAAACAAGGCGTGACATTGAAAAGATTATTTATCTTTGTCTTAAAGAATTTTCAATTATATTTTTCACGCTTCGATTCAATCTTTTTTCGTTTGTTTTTTCTTTAAAATTTTAGGTATAATATAGTGACCAACTTGAAGTTCGGTTTTGGCCAGTTTCTGCCAAGAAATCTAGTTGCGACCTTAGTTTCGGTTTCGGTCAAAAAAAGGGCCGAATCCTTCGGCCTATGAAGTCTACGAGGGTTCAGATATAGCTACCAGCCACAGTTTTATTCTATCTTCCAATCCTACTCTACCCAATGTAAAAGTTTCACAGTGCCAATTATTAACCTTACAGGTCCACTTCCCGGAGCTGGCGTTCGTCCGTTTTGAGATCTACGACGCTGATACCAACTACATGCTGTCGCAGAGAGTCATCCCTTTGCAGTGTCTGCGGCCTGGCTACAGGCACGTCCGACTTCGGTAAACAGGAAATTTGTTAGTTTTAAAATAACAAAACATGTCTTAAGCCCTAACATAATATTATGCCAGTAATTTCCCGAGGAGTGGGCAGAGAAGTGAGGTACTCCAACGTTTCACCTCTTATGTTATTGGACAATGGAATACAAGGTCAGCCTATTGACTTACTATATCTTGAGCCTATAGCTTTTTAGCCCTTTTCAACTGTGGAATTCCATTGGACTTACATGTACTTGTACGGTGGGATGACGATCTGCCAAAGGCTGTAGGCAGATGCTGGATGCGACAAGCCGAGGACAGGGCGCGATGGCCCTCATTAGGGGAGGCCTATATCCAGCAATGGACTGAGATAGGCTGATGATGATGATGTACATGTACTTTCGCTGTATATAATTCTACTGCTATGCAGCATATATTGAGACACTGTTTTGGTATTAAAGGTGACAGACAGACTTTAATATATATAAGAGGAAATATATGAGATGCGATATATAAGAAGAGGCATTCCCATACACGTTCAGAAATATTATCGTCTGAATGTAAGATCCAGGATAAGATTCATTCATAATGAGTACAGTAATATCCAGTCGCTTGCCAACTAAAAAATATATCCAAAAATAACAAGGAAACTAATCTGACATACGAAATCCACAATAGATATTTGGAATAGTCTTATTTGATAGGTTAGATGTTCTAATTTTATGTACTCTTTAAATTATTTTGGGCGTGACCAAGTACTTAAAAAGCTAGTGTTATGAACTCCTTCGAAAATAAATATGTCTGCCTGCCTTAATTATAAGAAAATCGTAGGTCAGTTACTAAATATTTTGCAAAGATGTGGTGATGTCGTAACTACCCTGTAGTAATTACCCAATTCGTCGTAATTACCCAAATTAAACTTTCGCCAACAACAGGTCGCCAACAAATCAGCCGTTGAACATGGCATCTCTTCTCATTTTCTCCCGCTGCTCTGAGGAGTTGGCAGGGGAGAGTTGTAGAGGCGATCTCGAACCAAGTTCTCCAAAAGAAAGACGGAAAATACACTTTCTTGTAGTCTACGCTGTGGCTAGACACGAGCCATACTCCATATTGAAAGTGACACAAGACACCACAACTAATGAGGTGAGTGGTGTAAAGCAGGAGCAGTTTTTCTCTGCCCTACTTAAGATTCTTCCTCTTTTATCGATGAATTCAAATTTTCTATCATAGGTAGATTTTCTTACCCTCTTTAAGTCGGGTACAAATTTGTTGGGGCTGTAGATATTAGTATCTAGTTAATCTCTTTATCAAATAAAATATTAAAATAAGAGACTTCCATCCATCATCGTCATGATCAGCTTGTACTATTCCATTATTAGATGGAGGCCTCTCATATAGCCTTAATCATGATAAATACTAATCAAGGCCACTGAGAAAGTGCTACCGGAACAAAAAACATGTACATCGTGGTTAAATAAATGTATTTCCTGTCTCCAGGCCATAGCCCAATGCCTAACAAAAGCAGGTGTCTGCCGTTCATCCAGGGCTAACTACGTGTTGGTAGAAGAGGTCGCTTCCCGGACTCCGACGCAGCGGGTCCTAGCGCCTCATGAAAGGGTGCTCCGCGCGGCCACCGCCAGGCCTGGAGCTCGGCTGCTGCTGAAGAGAGTTGGGGATGATCCCAGCAGCAGAGCGTGGCTAACTAGCATTAGGTAAATGAATAATTCGCGAAAGAAATATCTTCTCTTATTTCGAAATACTCCAAAGAAAATCTAGGCTTTACGACATCTCAATTTTGTGCTAAATATAAATACTCCGTCGTATATGACGCAGAATGGGTTAAAGGTCATTGCAGCTTTAGTAAAAAAGTTTACAAACATCAATGAATATGTTTACAAATATCAATTATTATAGAGGAAAGAGATATAGATTAGCACCTAGTCTATATATATGTATATATCTTTTACTAATATTTTCGTCAGGTCAGCATCGTCAGACAGAGCGCGGGAGAAATCTGAGGCGTCGGACGAGGATAGCTGCAGCACGGTGGAGGAGACCAGGAAGCCACCGGACAGTTATCTGGTGTGCGTCCACAACGTTTCCCACGAGATACCTTATGCGATCCTGAAGGTAAGTTTCCATAAAAAATGGTCACGGTTTCTTAAATAACTTCATCTTCCGAACTGTGTGGTACGAGGGGTGGCTGAAAAGTTTTGAGCCTAAGTACCTTTAAATATTTCTAAAGATTCGCGCAATACACTAAGTACACTACATTAGCATCGTTACGCTTCTTGTAATTGAACCGTAACCGTCACCATGGAGTACAGAGGTGTCATAAAATTCTTTACAAAGAAGAACAAAACGCCGATTAAAATATTTGAAGAGATGTCAGCAGTTTTTGTGGAGTCTGCACCTTCGTTTGCGATCGTAAAACGCTAGAACCGAGTGTTCAAACAAGGCAGGGAGCCGCTGGAAGATGATCCCATGTCTGGGCGCCCAAACACCGCCGATACCGAAGAAAACATTGGAAAAGTGAAAAAACTTGTTCTTGAAGATCGGCGAATTAAGTTGTGACAGATAGCTGAAGCCATGGGCACCAGCAAGGAACGAATCGGCGACATTTTGCATAATCACCTACATATGAAAAAAGTGTGCGCGCGATGGGTGCCGAAAATGCTCATGCCACTGGATAAGCAGCGTCGAGTCACAACTTCACGCGAGTTTTTGGACATCTGTGGCGATAATCCTGACGATGTTTTTCTCACATTATTACTGTCGATGAAGCACGGATTCGACAGTAAGATCCGGAGTCAAAACAGAAGTTAATGCAGTGGATAGAAAAGGGAGCAAAACCAAAGAAGCCATAAGAAGTTCAAATTGGAAAGATTGGCGTCCAAGGTCATGGCCACTGTTTTTTGGGATTGTGAAGGAATTTTGTTTATACTACCTTCCTAAAAATACTATAATGAACGGCGACTGTTACGCCGCATTGTTGGCAAAAGTGCGTCAAGTAGTTGTTGAGAAAAGGAGAGGCAAGCTAGCGAAAGGAATACTGTTTTTGCAAGACAACAACAACAACACGCTGTCGTTCGTACGCCGCGGCGGATATCGCCGCTTGGGTACGAGTCTACGGGCCTCGAGGGT
>DWMG01005580.1:0-10098 GCA_018244855.1 Elbella merops | reverse complement strand
CATTGGGGGAGGCCTATGTCTGGCAGTGGACTGAGATAGGCTGATGATGATGATGATGATGATAATATTGTTACAAGTAATATTCCATATCAACTAATATTCCGAAGAACTTCTCACATTTGTTAGAAATCGTGATCAAGGCATCAATGTTATAAGTAGGTACATTTCGTTATTGATCATGCTTAAAAGTATCTCGACAGTTATATCGTCTTCTGATCTATGCGCAAAAGGACTACCCAATACTTTTCTGTACCGGTCGTGATTAAATTTCATGTGGCCGTGATGGTATTGTCACTTCACTATTTCAGGGTCGCCTTTATCTTTTCGCCTTGCCATATTTTCCACTATCTGATTAATGGTACTTTATCTACGCATTAAACAGTATAGTCTACGAACTACATAGCCCACATTAATTTGATATACTGGCTGGTTAAAAACAAAAACAAGAATCCAATTTTTTTTTTGTTTCGCGCCATCGATTTACACCAACTGATCACGTAGGCGACAAGCGTGACGGCTCTAATTCGTCCATATGTTCCGAAGCGGGAAAACTACATTTTAATGAGATTAAAATAACAAAAAAAGGTGCGAACGAACCGATCTTCCCATTATTGTCTATGCAATGCTAACGCCGATAATGTGCCAAATTGGATAGTGGGGTGGGCAGTAATAGTGGGCCGCACGCGAAGTGTGTATCAGAGTTATTTTCGGGCCTCTTTTTTTCTATGCACCCCCGGTACTGGCGTGGGGTCGCACGCAACCGTCAATACGGGTAATTGTTTCATTATTCTTCTATTAACTCCGCTTGCAGCAATTTATCTTGGCACGCGGATTTTGTGAGATGCCCCGGAGGAATGCTCCGATGGTCCAGGCCGCCCTTCGTGCCCGCTGGTGGCCAAATTGCATGGATGGAACGGTATTGCGATAGCTAGATTGCTGTTATTTTATTCAATTAACAATAGTCTTTTATTCTTCTTACCCGTCATTACATTGTTGGAATTTCTGAAAACTACATAGCATGGGTGGGAACATGGTAATATATTTTTTTTATACTCAGAGAATGCATGGTGACAGATATTAATTATAATAACCTGTCTTAGCCACCTCCTATGTACTAAGACACTTAAAAGTCAAGATACGTTCATTTAACAAAACGTTGGCTCGAATCACACCCATCAATATCCGTTTCCTCCCATCACGACGGTTCCCGCGGATCCTCACGCGATTGTCTACAAAACTAATTTGTGCAACAATATCGGAGAGGCCGTAAAACGCAAAAAGCAGTAAAGGCTGAGTTCGCACGTCTGAAAGCCGGATGGGCGGGGCCGAGCCGCCCAGCGTTTTGGCCGCGACATGCGATGCCCGCGTCTTTATTAGCATTGCTTTACTGGCCGCGATCATCACCCCTTGGTACTTTTGCTGCAAATCTCTTCTTTCTTTCTATTTTTTTGTTTTTATCTGTCCGAATTTTCTCACAGTTCTATATGTTACGTTTCTGTAAAAAACACTGACGTTAAATCTAACATAATCAGCCTTAGAAGATACCTGATCAACAAACTTATTTATCTGTTTTAACATTTATTGACTTAACATCAAGATAATTCTTAACATTAATATATTGTACTAATGAACACACATCCTTGTTTCTAATAAAAAAAAATTGACATTTTTCTACGTATAATTTCGAATTTATTATATTTTGCTACTACCTTATATTGTTTTATACTTCCTTTTTTCTAAAGCACCACGTTCCGTATGTCATTTGTCGAAGAACACTGAACACAAACTTACAACTTCCTTAATTAACACTTTCGTAAAACATTTAAATAAATATCAATTAACAAAATTATTTAACGTTTCCACATATGCCAGTCGACCTCCGTCAAAATATATCAAAGCGCGACACGAACCAGAAATGCCAGGGCGTCATGAGCGTTGCACACTTGATGTAATAATTAGGCTCTAGATCAAAGAGCTGGATAAACGAGCTCCGAGCCGCCATGCTTGCCTGGTAATTGCTCCGACAGCTTGCTGGTTGATGGACCATTCGACAAGCCAACCGCACAGGGAGACTAAACATAGGCCATCTATTATAACGAAACCTTGGTTCAGACGAAGCAAGAATTGGGATAATAAATTAGATGCAACTAAACTGAATATTAATTTCTCTCAGTTCGCAGTTTAAATATTTGAAATTTCAACAATGATTATTAAGAAAAACGGTTCGTATGTCTGGTGATGCGTTAAGTAATAGAGCAATGTATGTTGAAAGAAGTTAACAAGGCGGCATTTAAAATATTGACAATATTTGCTAACTAAAGTCATAAAACAAACATCAAAAGCGACCAGATCTTTTTCATAACCTATGACAATCATAAAGTGAGACATACGCTTATCAGATCCCAGTGTTACAAAGGCCAAACATTTACGGAATGAAAACTAGGAGTCGGGCGGCAGTTATCTTTACAGCATCGAGCATCGTAACGTCAGCTAATCTCGAGATAATATACTATGCAAACATTCGTGTATTCCACGTAAAGTAATTAACGCGTTGTGAAATGGCGGCCGTGTAAACAAAGAGGGGGATACGGCCGATGGGAACACACGGTCCATATTGAAGGCAAAAAAAACATGAATATCTATAACCACAGAACGTACGTAACGTATTGTTATTCATTATACGTTACAATGCAAAACAGTGTGAACTGAGATTGAGGATGAGTGCGGAATCATTAAATGCAGTGATATTTATGTTCTTGATATTCTTTTCATTTACTGTTCTGATTTTATCGGACTTCGCTAACGATTGTTGTGGATTTGATTCTGTATCAGCTACACGGTGGTTAACTGTATACCTACATGATTTCTAATGCAATCTTGTCTTTGTAGCGACTTATCGCTAACTACTACTACACGTGGATTATGTTTTCCTCTGAAAAATTGTAATCGTTTGACGTGGACTCCACTATTGCTTTAAATCTTTTCTCGAATGGTATGGGCGCTATAAATAATTACATTTTTGAGAAGTCGACGAACAAATGCACTTCGTCCAGCGTCCCGTCCGAATCACACATTGTTCGTAACACAGCGGAAGCGCCAAAGAAACATTATTTATTATTGGAGCCAGATATCAAAGGATGTTACCAGCTTTCCAGGAACGCCGCGCTCCTTTATCTAACTGCTACATTAGCCGCTACTATTTGTATAACCTTTTCCCTTGAATTCGTACACGTCGACGCACGGTGTCTAAGAATAGTACTATACAATATACATTCAACAATCATTTCCAACTGGTGCCCGACTATTTGATCTAGGTCTTTGAGAATTATTGTCTTACGATGTAAATATGCAGTCTAATCTATAGAGTTTAATTTTGTTAACACTGCATAATCTGCTTATTAGACAGACTTTATCTGGATCCCGTTACAGATTGCAGTCATTACTATTACCGTGTTTTTATATTATGAGAATTTCACTTTTTTAGATTTTATTGTTAACAGGTTTCTTATTTGAGTCTTCTTTGCCAACCGGTCAGTAGTCATCTGGTTTAAGTTTAGTTGTTTTTTTTTCTTTAAAAACTTTTATTCTTATTAATCTCCACTTAATATTACTTTTACTGTGCTATTATTAAACGTTCATATAATTAAGTTCAGTTAGTGCAACACCACTCAATCACCTGCAGCTTATGAGTCGCTGTAATGAGTTCAGAAATGATTCATTCGAGTAAAAGCTCAGGTATCCTATGTTCCAATGACAAGCATTGTACAGAGACGGTGTTGCCATAAAATTATATAATAATGAACTAATCGCGGCCCGAGAGCGCCCGCCCTTCGAACAATAGCCTTTAATTGTGCCCTTTGTCCGTCCAAATAGAAAATTTCACGTCCAACCGCCAGCCGAGTTTCGTTTTATTACAGCGAGTTCAAGTATAAATCACCCGGCTTTGTATTGAGATGCTTCGTTTCCCGACGAGTTTAATGAAAATATTGGCGTCATGTCTCACGTAATCGTGGCTTTTGCCCATATCGCTTCAATGATTTTAGTTATTGCTTTAAATATAATTAAACATAATACTATGCTTCGTGAATGAAATATGTGGCGATATTTCTACTATATTACCTAAAAATGTAATGCATTCTCAATTGGCAAAAAATACAAAAGAACCTATAATAACTATTATAAATCTATAGTAGAAATAAACGAGCAATATTATGCAACAAATATATGTATGTATTTAGATGAAGTTAACATTAGCTGAGCAATGTTACAAAATAATTTTTTCAGTAGCTCAATGAACTGAGAGCGATGTGTTATGACATTCAGGGCATGAAAAAGAGTTATTCCACAGTACGGAGCCGTACTTTCTCAATCGCATTTCCAAGTAGCGGTTGGAATCGAGGGAATTGGGCGGTTTCGCCTTTGATAATGAAGCTAACCGCTCCGGTAACCGTTACAGCGTTGCTAGGAACCGCGTGTTTGTTTGTCTGGCTGTAAAATCGTTACGAATCGTAAACGGTCGTGTGTGGTCAGCCCTTACGACGAAATCCGAACAGATGGGCGGAGATCAAAGCCGTGGCAGCGATAAAAAAGTTAATGCGTCCCTAGTAACAATTTAGCTCATAAACACTGGCAACGTAATTGTAGTGAAATGCAAACTGTTCTGTTTGCGGACACGCCTTGTTTAATACTCCGGTAAAGCTCCGAAAAGCTGTATCTGTAATGTGTGTACTCTACTCTGTTAAGCGATTTCGATGTACTGAATTTGAGTCAATACAAACGAGTGGCGCTTGATAGGGTTTTTTCTCTAGTTCGAATAGCTTCAGTCCATAGTGTTAACTCAAAGTTTCCTAGCTTATATATATTTATGCAATTAGCAGAAAACGGATTCACCATAAGAGTTAAGAAGTTATTGAACTCAAATATAGCACTAATTATGTTTTGTTTTCCAAATAAATTCCACTTACTTTTACAACGTGTATTTCTTTCTTGCCACGCTCGATATATTCTGGTTTTAAGACCGAAAGAACATCCCCATTTTTCACTTCATTTCCCAGGTATTTCGTACGCTCCATATTGGTAGGATTTGCTGGGAACGTCGTGGAATCATTAGCCGCCGAATCCTCTATATCTCTGAAGCCCTGATATCGAATGGGGCTGTATGTGAATTTTACGGGATTTCCTTACCCACCCTTCATGCCTTTTTGTAGATGGAAATATCAAAATCGAGCAATACCACTGGGCTTTAGGATGTTGTATTGGAATTTATTTCAAAATTGGAATATCTTTGTACTTAAAAAACCCGTACTAGTGTAGATTTTTTTGTAACAGAATTTTTGTTTTTCTATACATACATATATAGATTAAGTAATAAGTCTCCAGATGCTGAGTCATCTCTGTGTTGCCAGTTTTTGTTTTTATTCCCACCATATATTTTGCTACTCCCTTGATAGATTAACAATTCATTTTCAAATGTGAAAATAATTAACCAATCTCTAAATTCATCAAGAAACCATTTAAAATAACTATCTACTAGGAAGTCAATCAGAGATTTGTCAAGAAATACCATATCCACTAGTCAACAGCTAGTTAACTCAGTTAAAGCGCGACAAACGACACGTTATTGCATCCTAACAAACGGTTTCCTAACGCGATCACTGGTTAATAATAACCGGGCAATTATAACTTTAGAATGCGCCATTATCAAATGTCTGCGGGGTTTGCGAGGCGTTATTAACCGGGATTACCGGATCCCCGGCCCGATCCCCGGATGTGGGGATTTGCTCCGGGTTCGGGCCCGGCGGAGATGATAAAAGATACGCCATGGATACGGTCCGCTCACGAGTAAATGACAACGGCAAATCTCTTGATGCGGCGCGGAATAGATGCAGGTGGAATATTGGAAAGCGTTACACTAATCTGAGTCCCGATTATAAGGAGCCGGGAAAAGTTTAACAAATTACCCTTTTAATATAGTTTCAAGGCAGATTTTGTTCTAATCATAGATAGCAGTCTGTTATTGGATATGACGTAACCTCATCATATTTATTACACAAAAATATCCAAAAATATTTCCTTTGAAAACCATTAATTTCCATCTTTTCTTTCAATATTGGTCCTGCGTTGCATTTCTAATGTTTACTTCGAATCAGCGCTACGTCGAATTTAAATTTAGGGCCCCTCCCAATGAGCAGCATCGAAAATAGCCGAGATCTATTGGGGTTTAGTCCCTAAAGGACTAAAAAGTAATGAGCGAGTCGTGTATTATGCCGTGTAGGCAGCGGTATCAGCCATACAAGCGAACGCACTTACCGTCAGCGCGTGTATCGCGGCCGCTATCACTCAGCGACACTCAGCGACACTCGGCGACACTCGGCGACACTCAGTGCTGCATTAGCGGTGTCGCCGTCGATAAATTATACACACCTCCGCCAACTCACGCCGCCCTGCTCATCTCGTCTCGCGGTGCTGCATTCGCGTGATAAAACCAACTTTACTCTTTTTTATGTTAAGAAACTCAATTGATAGGCGATTGCTTTTTTATTACTATTATATCATCACGCTCAGTCTCTTACAAGGTAGGCTGAGAGAAGCAAGCGTTAAATTATATTTATACTTACAGACCTGCTGGGCGCTCTTACATCACTCTCTCCCTGGCGGCGGTTTCGTCGACTTCTATCTCCCCTATCAGTCAGTATTTGACTTAATTGCTCAAGATAGAGCTTTGTATTTTAATATTAACATTATTACACAGTTTAATTGTGACATCGTCGTAGCTATGTTAATACGCGGGCTGAAAACAAAACAAGGGCTCCGAAATAGAAACGTAAACATTACAGTTTATTTCGAAGCGCTGTTAAGTTAATAATACTAGGCAATAATTCTAGGTTAGCTGGTACAATAACTGGCCGCCTAACTGGTGCCGCGCCGCTAAGAGAATCATTTCGCATTCAAGCACGTCACACCGGCGTCGCTTGTAAAGGGGAACAGTTTACAAAAACGGCAAGCCGGCGCGCGCCCGCTCGGGGCGAGTTCGTGCAAAATAAGAATGTTTGTGTTTCTCCACGAGATGCAGTACATGTCTCGTTCCAATTTCAGTTACGTGCGCTGTTAGCGGCGGCTTACATTCTACCTGAAATCTCATAGCCGAAATGTTGTAATTGTCAGCGCGGGCCGCGATCACGTGTATAAATAGATGTAATGCGTCAACATCGTCCTGATCCCGTCTGCGAATGTCACCTTATGTCTTTGGAGATAAGGTCGAAAATAAAGACGATTTTAGAGACGAATGCAACGCTGTTATTGTGTATAAGCCGCTTATTAAGACTGACTCCCACTTGCCGGCGGAGCACGCAACCGGGTTAGCGCCGTCTCACATGCTTCGTATAGTCGTGATTTATAAAATCTTCGAACTGCCTGGATACAGAAGGTACAAAGAGAGAGGGAAAGCGCGGGGAGGTCGGTCCTTAATACTGTCATACCACCGACGTGCAATGATTTAAAGATGCACCCAACATTTGTAATCATTGTACTTCAGTTTCTTTTGAAATATTGAAATATAGCTTATTGCTGTCATCGGAGATACCAGCATTGTTTCACTGAAGACAAACACAGACAACTGTTGTCTTAATAGCTCTAACTAAACCTGTTAAGCAAAAACGCTACGATAGCGAAGTACTAACTTACCGGACCATAGGCATCATTGGGATAAGCTGAGCAATCGAACTCTGATGAACAGATACCATACTTATTAGAGTAATTATTATTCAGTTACCGTTGTTTGGATTTCATTTTTCATTTTTAATACTATTTGGAATATTCCAAAACGTCGAATATACATACATATTTATTCATTCCTCCAGTTACGATAAACACCTTTCTTGTCCTCCACATTAAAGACAAAACGTCTATAAAATGCTGGTCTATAAAAAGACAAACATTACAAATGAAGTAAAGAGAAAAACGAAAAAAGTAGGTACTAATTATAAAACAATCTTGAAGTCGTCACACACGCTCGTTTATAAAGTAGTCATAACTATAAGGAAATGAAGAAAAAAAGCGAACGAACGAACGAACTAAGTATACATGCCCGTCTATAACATAATTTATATATGTAACCATAAGGAAGTAGGTAAAAAATTCGTACAAAATAATACTTACAGAACAACGCGGCGGCATGTGAGACCGCCGCAACCCAGTAAGTGGAATCATACGTACATTTCCAAGTACGGTTGCGTCACTCGGGGCCGGCTGCGGCGCGAGCGTTCACCGCCCGCTGATCCCCGATCACAGATTAAACGCAGATTAATCACAGATTACGATTTTTATTCGGACTACGTATCTTTTTTATATATACCCCAGTTACACATATTGAAAATGTTGATGTGTGTGCTTTGTGATTTTCGGATGTCTATTTTTTTTAATCGTTGGATCTGGTAACTGACGGCATATTATATACATATATACAAGTATGAATGTGTGCTGGCAGATGTAGCAGTAACTAATAAGTTAATATTGATATGTTTTCCGCCTTTGCAAAGCGAATTTATGAATTGCTATGGATCTAAATATTAACTGGTTTAAATTTTAATCGGAAACCATATTGCATTGCTGGATTAATGTTATTAAAAACTTAAAGGTAATGTTATTATTATTTTAAAATTCCACACGAACATTACATTTATTCTTTATATTATTACTCTTGCCAGATCCAGTTGTTTCGTAGATAGTTTCTGACCATCGAAGCCATAAGAAGCCATTTATTCTGCATATAATCACTATGTGTTTTGTTCCTATTTATACACTCGTTTGGTCAAATACTTTAATTAATAAGAGAGAAGGGGGAATAGTAATGTGTGAATATTGTGGAAATGGTCAGTCCACCTTCACCGAAAGCAACATCTTCCACCCATATCTAATACTATTTGATTAATGTCTCCAATTGATATATCATTATTCTATATATGTATTAAAAATATTATATATAGGTTACCTTCAGAAGAGTCCTTCTCCAACATAAAAGATGCAAGAGATAACTCCAGAAATAAACTTCAAATCATCGACTGACTTATCAGCCGTGACGTAAGACGGTACAGAGGAACCGAGCGCTCAGTACAATTAACCGTCAGAGAGTGCAACCGGGCGCGGAATGTAAATAGAATTGAACCGGCACAGCGAGCGTGCCGAGACGCTCGGGAAAAACTTACTTTAATTATTTATTTAGCACTAGCAACGTGCCCGGGTTTGCACGGGGAATTCTTTTTTAAATAACTCCAGGATTCGATAGTTTTCGCTAATCATTTTACTAGATGGTGGCTGCTTTGGATCTTTGCCGTCATTTGTACAATTATGCGACGAAGGCTCACCTACTTTGATCAAATCGTTCACATACCAGCTGATGGAGGGAATTAGAAGTCTCCGACACCCGAAAAGTGAGAGTAGAATGTAGGAGAATCGCGGTAGGTCTCTAAGGACAGAGATATTTGGTTTTCAGTGCTCTCTATCTATCCTGCGAAGGACTTGGTATGATAATCATTTGTACAATCCACAGATAAACAGTTTTAAGGAAGCATTTATTATTAATAGCTATTAGAGAGCAGGATGCCATTTAAGTTCATTATGCTAGGCTAATATTCTGTTCCTAATTGAATAAATATTGCTTGTCAACCATTCCTGGTAAACAAAATAAAATTCATGCCTTTTTCTTATGTCTATACCAATTAACAATTAATAATTATTAATAATAGTCCCTTATGCGAGCAGAGAGAATCCAGTGTCACATATTTCTAACCTTAAATATCTGACGCGTTCCTTCTACTTTTATTCCTATTAATTAATTGTTATTACAATTATTATAAGAACATATATACATATTATATAAGCCCTTATAATAATTACAAGTATATTTAACTGTAACTTTTATTGTATATAGCAAGTATATTTGACTGCCTCGTTGGTCGTGTTGGTTGCAAGTGCGACTGCCGATTGGGAGGTCCCGGGTTCGATTGCCGGGTCGAACACTACGAAAATTTTCTAATTTAGATTTTCTAGTAGTGGTTCGGAGTCTGGATATGTGCCCGACGCATGGCAATAGGCTCACCA
>DWMG01005579.1:0-10098 GCA_018244855.1 Elbella merops | reverse complement strand
GGTTAAGGCCATAGTCTGCCACGCTGGCCAAGTGCGGGTTGGCAGACTTCACACACCTTAGAATTTTTTTGTAAGGTGTGCGGGTTCCTACTGATAGATTTTACTTTACTGGAATTGACCAAATCTTACGTATGCTTAAACGGGCTTAAATTTATTTTTCTCTTATAAATCCTAAGGTTTTTTCTAATTCTAATTTCCTCACGATGTTTTCCTTCACCGTTAACAAGTGATATTTAAATTTAACACGCAATTTTGTAAAGAGGTGCGCGCCATGGATTTGAACCCAGCACCCCCGAAATGAGGGGCTGAATTCTTAACCACTAGGCTAAGTTTACCTTACAAATCTCATGTGCATCTTTTACGTCCACCAGTCTCTGTACACCCGCACTAATTTTTGAGACGCGGGCTTCCAGAACAGGCCAAAATAATGCATGACACATTAGTACTTACTAAAAATGTTAAAACATCCCAAAGTTTTAGTCATCAAACCTCTCTTGTTTAACAAGTCTAATTATACTCCAAATGCCTGTTTTCTAGGCTAAATATTAAAAAAAAACATCGTGCTCCAAGTCAAAAATTGACACAACCTTAAAACTTCATGTTGAGAGCCACAGTACATTCCAGTGTTTTCCTTGTCAACACAGCAACCGACAACTGCAAAGCCTCTCAGAAACCATTCGAGAACCCTTAAGCAGGGGCTCGAGGGTGCACCGTGTGGGTATCTTTCTTTCATTCTTTCATACATACTTGGCAATACTGTCGCTATCTGTTTGTGATAGAAACATTCTTCAGTTATTTTTAATGGTGTTGGTCGAATGAGTGTGAAGACATGGTGCCTTATATTCTAACTTTTATTCATTTCGTCGCCTCCCCCAGCCGCCCACGCTTATCAAATATGTAATATAAGTATTTAAGACAAACTATATACGTCAGAACGTACATACAAATTTAACATTTAAACATTTTGTAACAGTGATAAAAAATGAAAAAAAAAATTTCTTGAAAATTTTTTCGTATGGTGTTTTGTACCTTAGGAATTGTTGAAGTACACGAAAGTACAAAATTATGATAATCTCAGAAAACTTTCTCTAAAACCACTAGATTGAAGTACATGATGTAGAAAATCTTAAAATCGCATGGCATCTTTATTATTTTTTTTACAAATTAAACATGAAATACATGTCTTTTTAATAAACGTGCAATAAAACTCTGAACGTTAATGTTCTTATACTGGATTGACTCGCGCCTGAGAATTGCTCAATATCGTTTATATACATACTAATCAATTCTTATACAAAAGAAAATATATAATAATTAATTTCAAAGTTAAATCAACAAATTAATCAATAAATTGTTAAAAATTGAAGGTTTAATTAATAAAACAATTAGGCGTGATTAATTATTAAAATAATTAGGTAATTTTAAAAACCAACGAATTTAATAAAGATTGAATTAAAATGAAATAATAATTAACATTTAAACTTAATTAAAATTTGGTTTTGTAATTTGAATTATAATTAAATTGGGTAGTAATAATAATAGTATTTAAAACAGCTGTTATTCGAAATTTCGTGTTTACTTTGTAGGTATTCCATACAAGAACACCTGGAAACCATTCAAGTCTAAGTCTGTAAATTCACAGAACACTTTTCAATTACACCGTTGACGTCTGACCTGAGTTCTGGGAACTTTATTCGCGATCGCATTTGCAATTTTAACAATAAAAATCCATTTAAGTTTGTTTAGAAGTTTCGTTTCGGACAGCTATCAACATTTTAATATAGGTACACGAGTGTATAAAATATTTTATTTATTTGGAAATTGTACCGAACTTAATTATAATGATAAATTAATAATAATAAATATGCTATTCTAATAATAATATATATGTATGTAACAACTACAAGGACAAAAAAAGGAAAAAACATTGCTTTTTAAAAATATATAGTTTAAAAATGAATTAAAATACACGTAATATGTAGATGTAGAATGATTATACATAGATTAGAATGCATAGATTGTGCCAGTGGGGCAGGATCTTAACCAGTGGAAATCTTTAGTCCGCTGACTCTTAAGAAATATGCTCTATGGGCATCAGCTGCCACTCATTAATGCCCAAGGTTCATTCGATGCTCTCTTCATTCAAATAAAGATTTTGATATGATCTTATTTTAAAAGGAGACACGTGTCCAATAGCATAAATATAAAACGCAACAACACGCATGTAATCCCCGAAGGGGTAGGCAGAAGTGTGTAGTACACACCCACGTTTTACCACGTCACGCTCAAGTCGCATGGAATAGGTGGTGAGCTTATTAATAGGATAAAAATGGTCAGAAATTAATATATGAACATACATATTCGATGAATGTTTTACATATGAAACATCTATCGAAACAGTCACCCAACTACACTAGTTACCCCTATGTATTTACCATCCTGTCTATCCCTTTAAGATGGAATTTGCATCGCATTACACGCGAGCGATTTTGATACAACCCATCGTAGTAAGCCCTTGAAGGTGCATTTAAACTGTTTGTGTTGGACTCTGCGGCTCTTTGACGGGCTCCGCACCCCTAACTTAGTTATGGCCGGGGTAAGTCTCCATGTCATCCGTATAATAGTTTAAAGCTACGTCCAAAGTAAAGCGTGCTCGAAGCGAGCGGATAATAATAATAATCGAAATAATAATGATCAACCCCATATAATTCCACTATAGGAATATGGGTCTCCTCTCATTTTGAGAGGGTTAAGGCCATAGTCTGCCACGCTGGCCAAGTGCGGGTTGGCAGACTTCACACACCTTATAATTTCTAAGATGTGTAGGTTTCCTCGCGATGTTTTACTTCACCGTTAGCAAGTGATATTTAAATTTAAAACGCACTTTTGTGTAATGTGTCTATATACGTATTCATAAAATACTTATAAACTTATTATCCAGTGATAGCAGCGATATCCTAGTGCTTAAGAATTCAGCTCCTCACTCCGGGGGTGCTGGGTTCAAATCCATGACGCGCAGCTCTTTACAAAAAGTGCGTTTCAAATTTAAATATCACTCGCTAACGCTGAAGGAAAAAATCGTGATGAAACCTGCACACCTTAAAAAATAAATTCTATAGTGTATGAAGTCTGCCAACCAGCACTTGGCCAGCGCGGCAGACAATTGCCTTAACCATCTCAATATGAGAGGAGACCCATATTCCAACAGTGGAATTATAATGGGTCGATTATTATTATTATTTATTTTTTATTAATTTACCAACAAGATGATTGCAATTGAAGCATGATGCTTTGATTATCACATAATGACTGTGTCACTCTCGCGTTCTCGTTCAATTAACTGAACGTTTCATCACAAATTATTATCATAACCTCTTCAGGAACCGGCTGAGGCTAAATGAAGATGTATTAGCGCGCCTAATTATATAATTAGCGACAGGTGTTCAGTAGGAGTCGCGTGTTAATTTCTACGCGTTACTCGACAATGTAATGAAGGAAAAAGATGTATTTGTATAATACATTTACTCATAAATCGGTTAACTTCTATTGAAGAAGCTTCATATTAAGGAGGAGGTCATATGTGACTTTTCAATGTTTAATATAACCACTTTATAGGACGCACTCCAGCTAGGTGGAGTGACGATGTACGCAAAAAGGCTGGCAGTGGATGGATGCGACGAGCTGAAAATCCAGCTCAGTGGCGTGCCATTGAAAAGGCATATGTCCAGCAGTGGACGGTGACTAGCTGATTGTGTGTTTGCGTGCGAGTCTGTGCATTTGTGTATGTTATAATATAATTAAAGTTATGTTTCCATGTATCTTCTCATATAAAAGATGCTTGAAATAATTCTAAAAAGATATATCCTTCCATGTGTCTTCAAGGGTACTTGAAATAGGCCTAATAATTAATATAGCCAGTGTGATACACTGGCTGTAGGTTTAATGTAGAGCTACGCAGCAATGGAAATGTTTAAAATGCATATTTCTATAACTCTACAAATGATTACATTAACACGTTTAACTCATGTCTATAGTTGCTAACGGTGAAGGAAAACATCGCGAGGAAACCCGCACACTTTAGAATTTATAAAAAAATAAATTCTAAGGTGTGTGAAGTCTGCCAACCCGCACTTAGCCAGCGTGGCAGACTATGGCCTTAACCCTCAAAACATTAGCCCTATACTGGAGAAACTCATACGCTCCGTATACGAATTCTTATTAAAACTCGCGAAGATCAAAAATCCCGATTACCAAATTCGTTATGGAAGTTGTTGGTAATATTTCATTCGAACAAAGAGTCGGGTCGCGAGGCGCAGATTAGGTGGTTTTCGCTTTCAACGGGGAGAAGAATTATAAAATTTTCCCGCGTTTTATATGTATTAGTATTTGTATACCAACATGTTCCGTACAAGATTTTAAAATATTTTCGAAATTATATGTGTAGGTTACCTCGCTATTTCATGGTACGACGACCTGGCTTTATTTCAATTAAATGTTTCGTTAGTAGTCATACACATGATGATAAATGTACCGGCTTAACTCATGTGCGTTTTTCGGGATAGCCCGACTAGTTTCGGACCTGTACGAGGTCCTTCCTAATGAGCTCCCGCCGTTTGCAGCGAGGTTGCGGCGATAACCGTTAGTAGTCTAGTCGGGCTACCCCGAAAAACGCACGTGAGTTAAGCCGGTACATTTATAATTATGTGTATAACCTGATTGGCGAAGCGTATGATAGTTAGATTTTGTTTTATTAACACACTACATGTATTGATGCTAATCCTATACTTGATAAAACTCCATAAAAATACATTTTGAAAGTCTGTTTTTTAACCTTTATATAATAAAATCTGACGTAAATTTTCATCAAACTGTATTCCAGTACGCACGGACTGAATAACCTGGAAGTCACGTATGGGACAGTTATTTACTGTCAGTTATATACACATTAAAAATAACAGCTGCCCTTTAATAACCATGAACATCTCACAGTTACGACGCCAAAGGTTTTACTATCCGCTCAAAGACCCCCACGGTCCGTATCGTGCACCGATTGCCTTATGCCAAATGCTGACAAACTTTTTTAATATAACTGCGCAGGAATATAAAAAAAATCTATCAAACTTCGCTCGGAATTGGTCGCTTTAACTGCCATTCACACTGGTATTGGGATCCCAGGGATTTTATTACCCGAATTGGCTCTTGACGTATTGCGAAAATATATACGGTCAATGGTTTTTGGGTTAGGTTTCTAGCGTTGCGCTATTCGGTTTTTAAACCCGTTGGAGGACCATATACCCGTTGTAGTATTACATTGTAAATTTCTTCATCAACATTCTGACTCATTAACTAATTTACATTTACAAACTTACAAATCTAACTCATTTACTTTACATATATAACTCATTTGTTCTGCTTTTATAGTAAATTTTACTACAAATGCAGAATAAAAGAGTTATATATTTCGCAGCGCGGTCACATCTACATTTAAATTGTGCCAGTTTTGATCGTGATGTAGGTACTTCATTGTTTAAATTATTATAAGCGATTAGGATTATATGACTGATTTGAATGACATTTATTTATGACCATCGGACTTATCTTCAGTGGAAATGAGAAGCACATGGATTCGATAATTAATTTTCAAAGTTATTTCCTATTGTTAACACGGTTATATATTTATGGATGCAATCCCACCAAAGGCATTTTGGATAATTCTTATATATTATTATTAATATAACTAACTGTATAATAAATGTTACATAGAGTTATATTATACATGAACATTCACCTAAAATGTTTGCACACAATCCTTCCTTTTTACAATGTATTTTTCCGGTAATATTTGTCTTCTAGGGGTGGCCTCAATCAAATAATTACCAAATATTTGTTCGAAATAATTAGTTTAACATTCCCCCAGTCTCGTTAAAAATTGATACCGTTCAGTACTATTTGCATCTGTCGTTTTCCACGGGGAATTCAGTGTTCGTAAAACTTGGATGGAATTATAAAGGGCTGTATGAGTACGTGTATGAGTGGAGACTTTATAGATATTAAAGCAACACAGGGTTCCATTTACTTAGCTCGATTTAATAGTATACAGATAGAAGTAAAAGAGAGTGATTAAATATAGAGTCAGTAATTCCCAATAATGTAGTCAAATTGGGGAATAATTCCAAAGCTTTATCATGAAACATTCTGAACTATATAAAGCAAATTAAATTACTGGATAACATTAAAATAACTGGTGATACGTGGGAGTGTACTACACTTCTCTGCCTATACCTAAGGGGTTTTAGAGGCGTGATCCTACATCTGTACCATACAATCTGCTATAATCAAACCAAGTCCACTGCCAGATGCAAATTCGATCTCCATAACATATATCCATTATGTAGTAAATATAGCGAGTTGGCTTTCTAATTGCAATTTTAATTTAACCGATGGAAAGTTAATTAAAAGGCGCACAATTTTGAACTTTACACCTCGTACAATAAACGTCACACGTCGACCCGTCGATATGAGAACAGTAAAAGACCCCCGGACGGCGACGTTGGCGGCAACAGCTGGCGTCCCTGTCTGACTTACAAATCACTTTTCAAACAGGCAGACGGGAAACTCTGATTTTTTTAACATAGCACACAAACAGGGTAACAGATTAAACATACGCGATTTAGCCGGTAAATAATTATGTACATAAGGGAGTTTAAGGGTGTTTCCTAATGTAATCATGTATATAACATAAATGAGCTAATAAAACGTAGCGTAGGACGCCCTCCAGCTAGATGGAGTGACGATATACGCAACGTGGCTGGCAGTGGTAGGATGCGACGAGCTGAAGATCGAGCTCAGTGGCGTGCCATTGGAGAGGCCTATGTCCAGCAGTGGACGGGAGTTGGCCAATAACGTGCTTGTGTGTGTGAGCAAACCGTATGGCAATAGGCTCACCACCTATTCCAAGTGGGACGTAAACGTAACTGGTGAAACGTGGGAGTGTACTACACTCTTCTGCCTACCCCTTCGGGGATTAGAGGCGTAATGTTACGTTTATATAAAAGTTAATTACTCCAGTAACTTTTGCACTTGTAGTACCTATTTTATACATACCATTAGTAAATTATAGGGTAGGTTGGGGGTGTATTGTATTGAACGAAAAGCCTCTGGGTAAATGCATTTAAAAAAATATATTATTTAATTTTATCATTGACTTCATGTTATAGGTTAAATAAAAATATTTCATAAGTTACTCATCATTAATAGTCTGTTTCAATTAACATTAAAAAAAGAAAATATCACTCGATAAACGAAAAAGTGTTACTATATACCAGACACCGTTAATAATTAAAATATCGCAAGATTTCCAATGTGTTGCTCTATTTACCTATAGTACGGCTGTCGGTGTTAAAAAATAAGGGAAAAACGACGAGTCGTGACGTGGAACGGCAGCACCTGTGCGATGCTCTCCGACTTATGGAAAGTTGAAAATAAGGACAGAAATACTTGGCTGTCGATTTATAAATGTCTTTTCCAACCACAAGTTTGTTTCTTACAAAGTAGCAATAATAAAAAAGCAACGTAACATCATGTCTATAAACTCCGAAGGGGTAGGCAGAGGAGTGTAGTACACCCCCACGTTTCACCAGTCATGTTTACCATGTCCCATGTCCATTACATGTCCCATGGAATAGGTGGTGAGCTTAGTATTGAGTCACTACTAGAAATTCTTAATTAGAAAAATCCCATAGCACCCGACCCGGGATTTGAACCCAGGACCTCTTGATCAGCAGTCGCCCTTGTAACCACTCGACCAACGAGGCAGTAATAATAATAATTAAACATGCATTTTGAATAACACGATAATTTTAAAAACTGATTTGAACCTCGTCTAAAGTTATTTTTCTATAAATGACTTCAACAACAACTGGATGCACTTGTTAATAATTATAATCTAATAAAAAAAAAATCAGATGACATTTTTTATTATTATTATCAAAAAACCTAGCACTAATAGAGTTTCAATAAATAAAATCATTAATTCATAAGCACATTTTAATAATACTAGAATAATAGAAGGTCGAGCTCAGTGGCGTGCTACTGGAGAGGCCTATGTCTAGCGCTGGACGGGAGTACGCTGATGATGACATAAATAATAGATGGGTTATTTAAGTTCAAGTCTACAGTAAGCTACTTTTACCAATAACATCGCTTTTCGCACCCCGTGTTCTATGACCCCATCCCTTCCAGCTCAGTGAGGAGTGTGGGGTTATGGAGGGTGTATCGAACGAGTTTCTTTGCACTTATAATAGTGTTTGTTGAATCTGATTAATTCCGCCTCTCCGTGGATCGAGTCAGGAAATATGTGGTCTGCGTTATCACACGTACGTACGAAAACAACCATACGAGGAATAATATAATAAATGCATAAGTAACCCTATTTCTGCTCAGTTTCGCTACAATACAAGAATTTTAATTTGTTTATCGGTTGCGATTACTAATGTAACATCACGCTTAAAATCCCCGAAGGGGTTAGTCCACGCAATAATTTTACCACATACGTTAATCCACAAATCCAGACTTCAAGTCACTAATAGCAAAATCCTAATACAAAATATAATTTAGAAAAATCCAATAGTGTCCGACCCGGGCATCGATCCAAGACCTCTCAATTACCTTTCAACACCTAACCTATCAGGCACTCAAGTGATATTACTAATTAGGTATGTTTATGTTAATTACTGTTAACATCTTTCCTCATCAAGTATGTTTATGTTATAACATCTTCAACAGTATACAATGCTTCGAGAAACCAAATTATTCAAGTGGCAATTATTATCACAATCAAGTGGTCGCCCTATTCATTACCATCACAATAGCACCAAGTTGACGCCTATCTGTTGTTAGTTGAGATTGAGGCAGCTGAACAAGCCAAAGATAAGAGAGAGCAGATTGGAAAAAGACAAATTTTTGGTTTCACAGATGCAGTAACCTCCGGTGGGATGACGAGCTCCGAAAAGCTGCAGACAGATGCCGGATGCGACAAGCCGAGGACAGGGCGCGATGGCGCTCATTGGGGGAGGCCTATATCCAGCACTGGACCGAGATAGGCTGATGGTGATGATGCAGTAACCGTCTTCTAGATTGGAGATGACTTGACAAACGTAATGTCGGACACTTTCAATAGAGTAACGTATCCAAAGTGACTGGCAGTCTTTGGATGCGAGGAGCTAATGATTGAGAGGCCTGCGTCCAGCAGTAGATGGAAACGAGGTAGTGATGATGAAAGCTAGCAAGATATTGGATACTGCTCTGAGACTGTATTAGTCAAAGTGGCAATAACCAACATCAATACGACAGGTGAATATTTCCTAGTTCATTATTTACAATTACTTTCAGATAAAAAGAAACGAATATTACTCTGAAAATAAAGCAGTGATAGCCTAGTGGTTAAGAATTTAGTCCGTCACTCCTAGGGTGCTGGGTTTAAATCCATGGCGCGCACCTCTTTACAAAAGTGCTTACAAAGTGCGCGTACAAAAAATCTAAGGTGTGTGAAGTATGCCAGTCCGCACTTGACCAGTGTGGCAAACTATGGCCTTACTCCCTATCAATATGAGAAGAGACCCATATTCCAACAGTGGAATTATAATGGGTCGATTCTTAGCTTTTATTTTTACTCTGAAAATAAAACCGAGAAGCGCAGCTTAAAAGCAAGCGGCAAGATTGAAAAATAACTACTTTCCTTGGACACAATAAGGACCTACTTCTTTAATTGGTTCTTTGCGTTCCGCTTCTAATGGCCTTTAAATCTACCGGGATCACTGGGAGAGCTGTCTTTGAAAACAGTAAATAGGATTTTATATTGAGAACTATAGATACGAACTTTATTGTTAAATCGTCCTCTTTTCAATGTCTATTTCTCTTGCTGTGTCCCTTTGTATGCTATTAAAAAATAATAAATTATTACTTATTATTTTTATTGTTAAATCGTCCTCTTTTCAATGCCTATTTCTCTTGCTGTGTCCCTTTGCATGCTTTGTCCTGTGTTTGCCTATTCGTTTAATGATTAGTGGCTTTAACCGCCAAGCTAGGGGGCTGTGGATT
>DWMG01005578.1:0-10100 GCA_018244855.1 Elbella merops | reverse complement strand
GCGTGGAAGTAGGATGCTTCGTTGCTATGGCGACCATGTGTAGGGGCGATCGTACGCGTACTGCGCGATGGTGTGGGTTGGGGAGGCGGCGTGTTTTAGTGTGCGTTTAGGCAGGCACCGAGCGACCTTGGGAATTGCTATCTAGATGTTGCAGTCTTTTTATATGGAACAAAGTCACACTCAAGGGTTGACCTTGCACAAGTATTATACTGCATGCTTAATCCATTTTAGTTAATTAGCCGTTCTCGGAAATGGCGATAATGTAATAAGTTATTCAATATAATCGTAGTAGGTAACGGAATTTCCTCTTCAGATAAAATGTGCTTTTTTAAACAAACATATGTTGTGTGATTTGAAATATGTATGTGGCATTGCATCTCCAACGATGACTCATATTTTTCAAAAGATAACCCATCTGAATATATTTTCAGCTCATTTATTACATTTGTGACAGCCTAAGGACTTATTGGTCCTTCAAGCCGGATGCACGAGCGCCGGAACTTTATAACGAGGAAATCGGAAAGACTCCTTTACATTCCCGTCTCATATTTCCTTTTATTCGTATGCATTTTAAAAGAGAACAAAGGAAACTCGTCTTCAAATTTAAATGATATAGTATAACTGCGAACGTAATAAGAATGTAGCACGTTGTGATTGAAAGAATTCAATTGTAAAGAAACGCGAAGGTTTTTTTCAACACAAAAGTATTCAGACCACGAGGTTTCAATGGTGTTCACTACAAGAGTTTGCCGGAAAATTCGCCGATCATTTCCAAGTAAGCCTAATCCTTAAATTCTCGAGGGTTGTATAATATTCAAATTCTACAAATATTGGGGGAGAGAGAGGCTGGGTTGTTGACCTTTTTCCGAGGCGACTATGCTGGAATACGTTTGTATAGGAACACGAGGTAAAAACGTATGGAAGTGACAGGGGTTGAAATAGGTTTACGACTCGAAATTTTGCGTGAAAGAAATTTAGGCGTGTATAATTTTATGGATATTTGTAGAGTAGGATATTTTTATATTTATGGAACGACCGGGGGCAAGTAGGCAATAAATAAACTTATTGACGTCGTATGATATCATATAAGAGAAAATTTCAACAAGAGTTTACTTACAGTTGCTATTTCTGAAAAATTTTAAAGTATGCACGTTTAAAAAAAAAAGCGATACAAGCTGCCGCTGAACAGCAGGCATAGGTGCCGTTGTGATACCTTAAAAGTCATTTTTGAACTGGTTATGCCGTTATGTTCTCGAATGCTCACAGTAAGCAATTAAATTTTATATGTTTGAAAACTGGACTTGTTGATTAAAATAGTGAGCTTGATGGCGGCCAAGGTAAGGCAATGTGTGTAATGTACCTAACATTAAATATAAAATAATGATTGAGGCTGTTGCTACACATCCGACAGTTATGAAGCCGGTCCGTTCAGTATAATATTTATGCTTCCGATTACGTTGACTCAAATATATTTAATAGTTTTTAAAAAATAGGTATATCAAAGAACAAGGGAAACCAAATGGTAAAATATTTCAGTAACTCAAAAGTGAAGGAAAGATTTTTTTTTTCAAATACCCCAGTATCATTTAATTATAACATTTATATTCATTTTTGCTGGTACAATCCTAGTAGCAGTAGTAGTAATAGCAGATATTTTTACTGATTTTGGTTTTTATGTTACAAAAACCTTTTTAAGTGACGTGAAAGTAACTTTTTTCCTTATATCTAATTTCAAAGGATAGTCATCATAACTCACATCAGCTTCTACCACGGTTAAAGATTTTAAATGCTTCATCATTTTCATGTGTACTTATCAAAATTTATAATCCAAAAGGCAATATGGCATTGTGCTTAATGGAAAAAAACTCTGGTGGTAACCCTTCGGTTGACGCTTCATAATCACATGTATCGAAAATTTTCTGTTAATAAAAGTATGTCCAAAGCAAATGTTTGCGAAAAATATTCATTATCGTTTCTAGCAAATCTATATGTACGTGGTTTGGCAGTGAAGGGCACGCCAATTATGCCTGTGACGTGAAATTGGAATAGACCACATCGCTACAGCGACGCAGGTTTTCGGTTATATACCGATGTTATTTATAGCAGGAAACAGACAAGTTTCAAACTTATTCCCATGATTATATACGCTATTATTGAATATCAAACTGGATTGAGGTTTACGTGAACATATTTTTATTTGATAATAAAATCTTTGCAAATTTGTCGCGTTAAATTATTTAAAGTTCAATGATCGATGATTTTCATATATGGAGAATTTTCGCTTGACTTATAATGCTATCTGAACAAATAAAAAAAAATTAAAACTTTATTGCGTTTATTAAACATAAATAGCCTAAAACTCCATTCCCTTCGGTGGGAGGTGGATTTGTTTAACAGAAAAAGTGGAAAATAAGTAGAGTTTCAGAGCACATACGGAGTATGTAATAATATTACTTACGTAGAATTTTCCTAACAGCACCTCTCCAAACTTCCGTGACGCAAAGTAAGTGTATTCTAAACTGTATATTAAAATATATCAAAATAAACTGCAAAATAGATCGAACTAGAATGCGAATTGGGCCAGTAATTCAGTGTAATACTAATTTATTTATTCTGTTTAAAACAAGATACTTCTCATTGAAAAATGTTTAAAGTAAGTAAAATTAGCATAAGAAAACAACCAATACAACTACGGTTTGAGGGCTGAATAACATTTCTAAACAAATGAACCAGACAGTCAAATTGTCTGTAAAAGAGGATAATCAAATCGTCGCTACATTTCTCTACATTTTGCGTCGGCTCTAGTGGAATTAGTCGAATACCAAACATCGGCCAGACTCGTAGCAAAACGAAAATTTGTACTTAACGTGCGCCAAACTAACTGCGCAATCAATCTCAATCCATTGAGTGTACAGCCACTTAGTCATCGAGCGGTTCCAGTTGCAGCGGCTTATAATTAGAAGGGACATGTTGAAAATCATATGGAATATGCTACGACAATTTTATTTCGTATTGCTTTAATCAATTGTGTACAGTAGGTACCTCGTTTTTGCTTACTTGTAACACGTATTTTTTTTTCAAGTAGTACAAAATTTATTAGAATGTACTCGTATATATGTAGATAAGTTGTTAAAACGAGTTTCCTTTTTTCTTCCAACTCTGAAATATATATTTAACTTGATTTATCTGTCAAGATTGCCATTATGATATGGAGTACTTTATACCTCAATATTATAGAAAGTCCTAACTACTAAATGAAAAGTAAATATAAAAGTAAAGTAATGTTCCATGTTGGGACGTATGTCGTAACTGGTGAGATGTGAGAGTACACAACACTCTTCTGCTTACGAGTTGCACAGTTAGCGATAAATATATTTTAAAAATATATACCTACAATATGTACGTGGCGATGTCTTTATTCCTTTGTAATGCTTACTGACCGCGCGTGTGACGTACACCGCAGTGCAAATAAATTATAATTAGCGCCCACATTAATTTCGGTGTCAGCTGTTTTATTGCCACGACACAAAAGAATCTCTCGAACAAATTCTATTGCAATGAATAATCGCGATTTTAATTCCAGAAGCTTCTAGATAATTATAACTAGATACCATAACTACACTATATGTGAATTATTTTATTAATTATACATGATTATAATCTTAATTCATAATAGATGGATGTGTGACGTAGATAAATACTATGAATACTATATATTTATGATATAACTACCGCTTACCTTGTGGGTGTTAATGTGAAGCGAAATAAGCGAACTACAAATACAATGTACATAATGACAATACGTAATGGAACTTACTACTTTTATACAACTAAAACTTATTGAATAATAATAGTTTTGATACTAGATAGATATACATGTTACAAGTGTAGAAACGTAACCAGTACAAGAGATGGTATGTAACTGCAATAATAATGATTCTACGCAGCTTAACACGCTGTAAATATTTAATTGTAAAATAAGAAAAAAATTATTAAAGCACTTCCCTATACTGAGACCAAACATGTGACTGTTTGCAACAGCGACGTCCCAACAAGATTAATCAGACGGAACCCTTGCGTTAATCCGCTAATGTGAGCACGGGGTCAGGGTGTCGAGCTTTGCGCTTTTATTGAGTTGTCTCTGCGCTGATAGAGCGACACTAAACACTACAAGCGAAACTGATACTAAACCATTTATAAATATTTTTCCTCATCATCATCGTGACAACCCTGAAACCTTTTATGAGTATTTTTCACCTCATGTTCATTTGATTCACAAAAATTTATTCAAAATAAAACCTGATTTGTATAATAAGAATATTACTCTAAAATATGAATGTATTATTCACTTCAATGGTTTTTTATACCTAATTGTCTAAATGCAGTTCATGTACAATATAATAAATTATTCTATCATTTAATGTATTGATATATTTAACTGTTACATTAAACGGAAAACTACAAAAATGTGCATATAATAAGCGAATGTAGAAAATGGTAGAGCTGTTTAATTTTCAATAACAATGTACATTGATTGAGAATAATTTATTTTGACGAGTGTTTACCGATCAGACATTTACTTTGAGCGCTAAATAAAAGCTTATAAATATTATTATGGTGAAGACCGTATCCTTAACAGTGGGCAGCGCGGCCAAGATGCGCATGCGTCGAATTTCGTCGCCATATCGCGCAAGCTCGACATCACTAACATAACGCGAAGTCTTCATATAAAATCCCAATTTCAACTTTATTTATATTGACGTAGAGCAGAGAATCATTCACATGGCGCGTCGTTTAAAATTAAATCCGTCTGCGATTGTCTCCTCGACTAATCGTAAAAATTCTTCATGACACATTTCTTCACTGCCACTGTGACACCGTGTCGTTTATTCACTGGAAATATATGACAAACGAGGCGCGGGGTTCGCAGCTGGAAAACGTGATGCCCGATCTTTCTGCACCGTACATGCACAGGATTGTTGGCTATGGCCATCTCGTTCAACGGATTGTGAGGTACATCCGTCGTGGGTGTGAAAGCTATTTACGTCGCAAATTTCGGTACCAGCGATACTTCGGTTGCATCTGTGATATTTGCAAATATTTTTTTTCATGTAAAGCTTATAACTTTTTCAGATTATTTACTTCGTGTTAGATATAGATGTCAATATGAATATTGGCCTTAAAATGTTATGCACTAATCTAATTTTTTAATGTTCGCTTTCACGATTAATTTGGTCAATTGAAAATTTACCATCGAAACATGCATATTAGAATGGACTAAGGAATGATGGCTGCTATGTGCTGGTAAAAGGCGCAAAGGTTGCTCCCCCGAACTGGCCCTGAGGTCGGTGCGAAATTGTTGGTTCGAGTAAGCCCAGGATCGAAGGGGAGTGACGCTGACTACAGAAGGCCTGTATCCCGTAAAAACGATTCTCATCAGTGAAAATTAAATAAAACTAAATAATGACCAACGCCTCATTTCCAAACAATTACACTATACAGTTCTATATTTAAATGATAAGTATTTAACTAATGATTTAAATTTAATTATATTAAATAATTACCCTACCTCCCACATGTCAAACTGAAACAGAACAGAGAATACAGCTTAATTTTGATTGAAAATAAATACATTTATAAAAACAGTGATAGATGTTACTACCTATATGGTAGACACCATAACATACATATGTTAGGAATATTAATAATAGAGAATAGTATATATACGTATACATAGAGTAGATAAATACATATACATATTTGAATGAACGATACATAGATTATAGATATGTTTACTTTGAGCGCACAGGAGGACGATTCGTGGATATCAGCAACCAACCTCAAAAAAAAACTATAACAATAGGATTGTATATATTAAATAGTTTAGTTATTACTACAGTAATAGTAAGTTTAGTTTATTATTTAGTCATTAATAAGACTATAAAAAGTAAGTCTTAAATAAAACAGGACTCTCTGTACAGGTCAGTATGAGTGTAGTTAATGTTCGAAGTATTCGAATACGTATGGCATACACATGAGAAATCCCAACACGGTTTAACGACATGTAGAAATGAGTAGCTGTGGTATCGCCCCAAGCGGTTGTATCACAGTAAATGTTACAGAGACATCAGTTATGTATCTAACGTATCTGATATAAAATCTCTTTACAATTTTTGTCCACTTAAATTCAACAACAAATTTATTCTTTACCACAATACTATATTGAAATGTGACCTGATATGTTTTTAATACATCCTTCAAAGCACGAAATGAACACAGTGGAGTGGATGTAATTTCGAGTTTATATATCCGGAAAGTCTTTTACGACCATATGAAAGACCTAATTCAGTTCGTTTAAGGACGTCTATATCTCCAGTGGTGACTATATAAATAATAAAGTTATAACGAAAACAATTATGTATATAAAACATTTAAAGAAGATAATTGCTATTGGTTATGTACATGACACAGACCTAAAATGCGATAGATTTCGATATTTATAACAGTTCCCTTGTATTATATTATATCACACACCAGGTTCCTTACAAGATAAACAGAAAGCTAGCCACAAAATGTACCAAAGTGTAACACAAAATATTAACCCTATTTTAACCGAATATGGTGTCAGGGACATTAATTACTGCCAGGGTCAAGATATAGGATACTTGTTTAAGTGGAACAATCAGTAGCACGGGAGCGCAAGCGAAGCCTGAGGCAACAACTAGTGATAAAATAAAAAGAGAATATTAAATTGTGAATGAATGACACGTTGTACGAAGCCAGTACAAGACATTGTTAATCATTTATCAAACAGCTCAATTGTTCGAGTGGAAAGGGGCAATTTTATATAATAACAGAGTGAAAAGGGGCAAAGTGGTTAATTTTACAATGGCACTAATCGGAGACACTAATCATAGATGATTGGATGTCTTCGGGTAATGCTGCCGATACACAGGCAACGTTATTCTTGAACAATTACATTTGTGGAATGCTTTATTCTATATTTATTCGTATGATTATTATTGAAAGGTCACAAAATCTGTAGAACCGTAAGACAAATTTTACTTTCAACGATAAAAATAAGGCTTTTTTTTAAGGGACAAGAGTTGTAAATGAGCAGACAGCAGTCGTAAGTAGTCTCTCCCCCTAATGACATCTGCAGCTGATCGTATACAGAGCTCTGGGAATAAAATTCTTAATGTTAGTTCTTTAAGTACGTTTGTTAACAAGACTCTTGTTAGTACCACTTGGTAACATTACAACAGTTGGGACTGATAGTGACACTACACCGATTACTTGATCGCACTGAATCTATCTAAGCTATAAACGGTTCCTCATAAACAGTTCCTTATAACACCATTGAAGCTATCTTGCCGCATCCTGGTTAAAGCAGTGTCTTTGCTAAATGCTTTAGGTTCTTGGAACCCCGAAGTTTACACTTTCCAAGATATCATGTCATATTCCCTAGTACGGCCAAAGAATATTTAGAATAGCTTGAAAACAAAACCGGTGTTTTGTAAAGTTTTCCGGTAATATTAAAGTAAATAAAATAAGTAAATAAAACAAATTTAGAAATTTTATATAGAAACAAATTTCCTTTTAGAAGTTGATCACAGGATTTATATTACTTGTGAGGACTAAAATAGTCACTTCTAAAAAAACCACACCGCAACCACAGCCTTTAGACCGGAACACAAACATATCAAGCATCGGTGCATCCAATTTAATTCCCAAAACTTTAACATAATTCTTCGAAACAACGTGGTAATTAGTGGCAAATGGTCATCACAACCGTTGGGGAAGTAAGGTCATCGAGTGGCGACCACGTCTAGGTAAAAGGAGCGTAAGTCGCCCTCCTGCCAGATGGTCTGACGACCTGAAGAAGACAGCGGGAAGCTGCTGGATTCGGAAGGCCCAGGACCGAAAGGAGGGGCGCCGATTAGGGGAGGCCTATGTCCAGCAGGACATCTAGAGGCTGACGATGATGATGATGGTCACCACAAACAAAAGTTAGTACCCACAGATTGTAGTCATATTGCTCGGAGCGCAAATGAAAAATTTTAGCTGCTAGAAGCGATTCCCCCAGCTGTTAGCAACGGTGAAAAGCTCGAATTCAATCCAGTAAACCACTGCGCCTTATAAGGCGCCCTCTGTACTCTATTCAATCTTTTAAAACAGAATTAGGACGCGTCTGCTTCCTTGAAAAGAGCTAGGGTTTGGTTTCTATTTGAAAGGACTTGAGTAATTATTCTTTTGTGCGGAAAATATACAACTAGGAGTTACACGGATACATTCTTAGGCTTAACATAAAAGCAGGAGATTTTTGGCAGATGTACATTAACCCCTTAACCTGGGATAAAATGCAACGCTTCTCTAAAGTGATGCTAAGCAAGTACTTGGTGTTTTCTTTCTGTCAATATATTTAATTAACATAATTAAAATTAAATACATCTATAAAATCACGTCGATGTTTTAATAAAAACGAAATATAGTTTTAAACAATTAATATCATGTATCAAAGAGATATCTATCTAAAACAATAATAATAATATTGAAAAAATTGATCAAAAAATTATCACATTCCCCTATCGAAAAAAGTACAGAATAAGACTGTGGGAACCGTGGCGGCCGTGCAAGTGTCGCGGAGACACGTTTTAATAAACAAACGGGACCAATTAAAGCCCGTGACACGTCAAAGGGTTAATAGTGGACGTTTTAAATGGACTATTAGCTACGTGACACATTAATGTCCCTAATAAAAACGAATTAATGAATATTCTTTTCAATTTTGTTTTTCGAATTATCGTTTTTTATCGTTTCTATTACCGTACAGTTTAATGGAGGCAGAGTTCGGGCACATGTGAGTAGATATAATTGTTTAAATATTATATACTAAATCGACTATTTAACGTATTACAATATGTTTGCTATATTTTCGTAATGTAATAAATATGTACCAATAATAATTATTTGAGTTCTAATCTATAATAAAAATATTAATATACACCGTACTCAAAATATGACGAAAGACCGTAAAACAGAAAAACAAATTCTGCGAAAACGTAAAAAACAATATACGTAAAAAACATTAAGCGATACAAAAAATATTACAAATTCAGAATAGTCAGCAATGATTTTAAGTGGAGGTTATATCGAAACACTCTATTTTCAACGTGTAATAAACAGGTGTAGGGTTAACCCGGCAGTTGACGGGTGGCCTGAGGCGCCACTTCAAAGGAAATATAAATGTATGAATTGTTTAACGCGAAACCACCCGCGGGCGCGGGGTCTCTACGACCTTCGGTTAAAACTGCGCATTACAAGGATTCGAAGTATTATAAAATTACGCACATGTCGGGTACGCGGACGCTTTAGGCACAGAAACCTATTAAAATTTTGAACACAAATTTAATTATTATTAACCTTTGATTTCAGTAAGGAAAAATGTTCTCTGTTACAAATTAAGGTTCCTGTCAGGATCATATTTTAATATGAATTTATATGCACAATTTTGCAAAGAATAATTATACTTTAATTAAGAGTTTTACTACCTATGTATGTTTTAGTTTACTTAACCTAATACAAAACATACTCTCTGTTTTTGAAGTATTGCATATTTAACAGTAGAATCACTTAGCAGTTATGTTATTCCTCTTCTGCAATATATGACTTTGGGGATATTTGTTACTTATTATTTACTTACTTTTGTTCTCGTAACAAAGTACACTGCGCTTTCTAGACATACAAACAAAGTAGAGGTAACTTTGTTCTGTGTTGAGATTACGTAAACAAAAAAATCCAGTTCACCGAAAAATCTTTTAACACACGGCTTTCGATTCCATCTGCCAATCGAAGCCACCCTGTCTAAATGGAAATAAACAAAATGATATTGCCAGTAGACACGAGCGAACATCAAAAGGAAAAACTAATGCGAGGCGCGGGTTAGCGACGTCATTTCCCTGTAAAATATTAACGGGGGGTCGTGTAGACCGCGCCCTGTCATTTCAGGGTTAATACCGGTTCATGCCGGTATTCTCTTTATACTAGGACGATTGCACGGAATTATCCAACTTAACGAGCTGGTTTCCTTTTCCGACTTA
>DWMG01005577.1:0-10100 GCA_018244855.1 Elbella merops | reverse complement strand
AAATATGTAGAAACAAAGAGGTGTGCGATTTCTTTGCTCTCAAGTGTATAAAAAAATGCTAAAATTATACTCAAAAATTGTATAATGAACATCAAATTAATTATCGATTATATATTGTACACATTTATACGCAATAAACATTTAGTCAGGACGCAGTTTTAATTCAGCAGCGATATTTTCCAGTAGAACAATATCCATTGTCGTATCAATAGCGCGCTGGTCGTGAACAAGATGAAAGCCCGTCGATGTACCGCGCACACAGACAACCGTTACGGAACTTTCCGTGACGTCTCTTCAACGCAAATGAACAAGAAACTGGGGCGCTTATTGTCGCTCAACTACTGTTAAAGAACTATAATAAGAGAGGTTTGATTGAAACGAACGAATGAATTCATTGTCCGTACTGGAAATATTTAAATTTGAATTGTGCGGTATCTAAGATTCTGAATTCCGCTGTCGACAAAGATTAATGCTGTTAAATTTTAAGTTCTTGTTTTATTGCTACAACTTAAGATAATGACTCGTTAGTTACTCGGTAATAAATATTTTTAATATCACGCCTCTGGTCCGCTATAGTCGTATACTTAATAAAATCTGTAAATTCAAGTTTTTTGTACATCAGATATCACAACAATTAAAATATTATATTTTTTAAATAGAAAAAATATAACAAAAGAACTAAAAACCCAACTGCGTAAAAAAGATTAAGTAGGTACTTAAATAAAAAAAAAAAACTGAAAATGAAAAAAAACAGGTTCAGATTTCTGATAAATACATAATATTTTAATGCAGAACATAAGGACACGGAATTGCGGACTTCTACAGTCGAGAGTTGGCAGAGAGTACCAAGTGTCGAATATCTACGCTAATCACTGTCCTCATCGCCCATCTTGGAGATTCCGAAGTCCACCAGTCGGTACTTCAAAAACATTAAAACAATATAAACAAAACCGGTGGAACTAATAGAAACGATAAAAACCGTGGGTTCAACTACCATTGCCTATTCAACAAGGGTATTGGTCGTAACACAAATCTGAATTTCAAGCAGAACTGCATAACAGATCGCATTTGAAATTGTAATCGAACCCGCACCGGTATGACACTATATTTTTGTAACGCAGGAAGCCCCATTTTTATGATCGTATAAAAATATTCCAGGAAAACGTAGCTAGTAATATTGAACGGAAATTCAGTTTTTCATGCTACCTGAAAATATACTATTCCATATTAGATACTGTAACGTTCCCGAGAGCATGGCAGGTCAATGTCTAAATAGATCGGTTGTGCCAAATAATGCCGACAGCGGCTAACGCCTCTCAATATTGATAAATATATACTGTATGTAAGTACACATACCTACTCACTTAGATCGAAGGATCTATTGTAACTAATGTTATAACTATGCAGTAGTGGTCATCCCACTGTAAAAGATTCCGGTCCAACACCTGGGATACATTTTTGAGTTCATAAAATTCCGTGCGTTTATACGATTTTATACCACATAACATAGTACACGAAATTTGATTCATTTTAAGGAATTTTATAAACTTTAAGTATCCCAAAATATTCACTAGTCTCAAGGAAATATGCCAATCGGCTTTTAAAATAGGTGGTATAGTATAGTCTTACTTATCTCATGCTAAATTATTTGATGTGAACGATGATTACTATCACTAATATAATTATATTCTAATCACCTACGTTAGGATTCAACAAAGCTTTTAATTAAAATTGTACATCCTGAAAAATACTGCGTTCCATAGAGTTTTTCATAATGTTCTAAGCCGTGCGAAGGCTACCAAACTGCACTTGATCAACGTGGCAAAGCATGACTCACCCTTCAACTTTTAAAAGAGACCCGAGTAAAATAATGGAACGATAAAAGATTTGAGGATAGCGACTAATAATAATTATGACATCTACTAGACTCCGTTTGCTGTCTGTTAATCTCTGACCACACCGCTCTGAGTTTAAAGGAACCTTTAAATTTAAACGAAATATGTATACATACATATGACTCCCTTTGTCCATTTGCGTTCAAAACCATAAAGTATTCGCATTGGGAACCCGCAATTATCCTCAAGCAGTAAATAGCGGAAAGTCATTTGCTAAACGCGCATCGCAGTAATTACTTATGCAAGTGTGGACCAACAATGCATGCAATTTACATATAGCACTAATATATTTCCCGTACGTCCGGGAACATATATTTTATCCGAGTTTATTCCTTTGTTCCAATAATTAATGGGACAAGGAAATAATTTATTTTTAATTACAATTAAAAAGATTATATCGGAGTGGGGGGAGATTATCAAGTGTAGGGTCGGAAGAATCAGAACTGTCTACTCCGATCAAATTGGAGACATCATAAACATTTCCTATAACTATTTACTGTAACTGTGACTGCGTCATTGGTCGAGGAGGTGTAAGCGGAATTGCTGAATGAGAGTTCCTGGGTACGAATCCCGGGGAGAGTATCATTGATTAGTAAAAACGTCTAGTAGTGTCTTGGAGTCTGGAAATGAGCCCCATGTATAGCAACTGACTAATTTCTCTGATGAGACGTAGTCGTAACTGCTGAACCGTCGGACAGTACGCTCACCTGGGTACTTCTTCGGGATTACAGGCGTGAAGTTACGCTGTTACGTGTATTATAGTAATCAAGAAACTTGTATTAAAATGTAGAGTAGCAAAAAGCCATATCGTATATTTATAGAGCGGCAAATAACAGTAATTTCTGGTCAAAGAATAATTTAATAGTTTAATCAAAGCACCTCGTTTTACATAATACACGGTTTGAAAGCTTTTTCAAGTTATTGAAATGACTCTATTATTCTGTTATAACACTTGATTAAACGCCTGTGGTAAAAATAATGAAGTTATTATGGACTTATTTAAAATGAAGAAAATAATACAATGCAAACGTTGATGGATGAAGATGCCACGGAATACCAAGATTTATTTATATCTACTAAATAGTTTTGATAGCGACTGATGGGGGAGAGTGAAGAATGTAAAAGCATGTTAGGTACCTATACAAGAACAGAGATATTTGGCACTCGATGCTCTCTGCCTATGCCATTACAAAACTGACGCGATGATATGTTTCGGGACTTCGTTAATTTCGCTTTTAACTTTTTATTTATTTTATAAGTACCAACATTTCATAATATGTGAATATTGTTATTACTACTACGGCCTTCAAAGCTTGGAACACCGACGTCAAGTGGCTCGTTTGGCGGTGTTTTACAGGATACATTTTGGGGAGTGTGCACTGCAGCTCCATGATCTGGTACCTGCAGCTCCTTTTTACCATCGGACGTACAGACGTACGGCAGGCTTCCATCCATTTCTGGTAGACGTTCCGCTAACCAGAATGAAGCGATATTCTTCATCGTTTTTAATTCGGACGGCCAAGGAGTGGAATCGCTTGCCTGCGTCTGTTTCCCGATAAGTACAACCTGGACCTCTTCAAATTTAATGTGAATAAGCATTTAAATAGCAAGCTTGCTACATCATGCTTTCCATCAAGCAAGACTGTGGTCAAAACCTTACTTGTTGAGTATAAAAAAAAACATTGTTAGTTTTATACAAAAAAGACTTTCCTTTTTGTTTGAATTCGCGGAGAGTTTTTTTAAGGATTCTTTTTTCAGACGAAGGTTTTTATATACAATAATCCGTTTTGAATGCAACTATCATAAATATTATTTTAATTTCTTATGATATGAGAAAATATAAGAAAAACTGAATAATCATTATGTCAAAACTTCGTTTAATAGCAATAAAATATTTAATTTAATTATTTATACCTTTCACCCAATGATGTTCTATACTATTTTTTAATCTAAAATTATTGTTCTTATTAACAAAATGGAATCACCGAAGAATTGAATGAGATAAAGAGTAGTCGGCTTTCTAAAGACTGTTATCATAATCTCTAATCACAGCACAGATCTGTTCGACTGCTAAGGACCGATATTACAATGTAGAGTCTATGTTATGGACGAAAGGAACACTTTCATATAGATACATTTAATTGGTCTACAGTTTAGATTTCATTTCTCGACAGAGGCTGTAAAAGATTGATTTGTTCGAGTGGGTGGTTCGCGCCGGTTAATTATTTGTGTATTAAAGTTACTTATGTAATGATCAGTCAAGTTTATTCATAGCGAATTCCAATCCTGTAATAGTTTTATCAGTCGACATCATAAGTATAAGACTTAGAGAAAGTATAAAATGTGTTGTTACAAAGCTCGTTGATTTTTTATTACCTATACACCTATGTATGTCCTTGTTGTTGTTATTATTAAATCGTCTCGCCTGGTCCTTTGTGGTGTGGCAGAGAGCGCCGAGTGACAAATATATCTATCATCATACCTAACGTACTTCTGCAGTAATAAATCTTATCATACAAATGCCTCTAAAGTGTATAAAAATTTGGCTAACTTCAGAAACTATTATTAAATGATATGCCAACTTAACTAACGTATCTTTTAGGGATAGCCCGACTAGTTTCAAAATCATTGATTGACCAAGTAAAAAAAACGTGTATTTTATCATATGAACGTATGCAAATCCCTTTTTCCACAATGATAGCGTAAAATTGACACAGCTACTTTCTACAGCGAGATAATGTATGTAAAACTTATTTGTTATTCAATTAATATTCTTATAAAGCTTGTCCAAATTGAAAGACTTAACAAAATAACTGGTACTGTAATTTATGTAACAAACGTACAGCGGCGTGCGCATAGAGTACTTAAATATGCAAATGTATACGGGTTGAGTAAATGAGTGTCTAAGTTTTAAGAAGGCGCACTTGATGGAAACTGGTGCAAAGCGAAGTGGTGCAAACCACAGAACCAGTCCTGCGACAGGAAGCGGCCTCGAGAGCCGCTGCGGCCCGCGGCCCCCGCCTGCGCCCCGCATCCCTCCCTCCGCCGCCCCCCGCGCTGCCGCCACCTGATCCAGACAAAGCGTGTCCTTCGTGTCATTCTGTGACGCATACAAGTGCATTGCACTAATAATAAGTCCTTTCCATGTCCGGTATCGCGTGCACCACTACTACTATTAACTACAGTAATGCGGCAACATTGTTCACATTAATTTTTCATATCAATTTTATTATATCTTTGCCGCACTATTAAACAATTTAAAATAAAGTGTACGTAATAAGGCTTTGATTGAATGAATTAAAAATGCTATTAGTAAATTTTATTGTATAGGAATGTTGTGAATTGGACCTGAACTGATCTGTTCTTAAACTAAATATTCACAGTTAAACATTTAGTAGTGTATCCAGATCGATTCCATTAAAACAGGAATCCATCGAGGATCGATTCCATTAAGGAAAAGGTGAGTAACTAAAGCAAGTAAGCTAAGCAATCCACTGTCATCTATTGTGGTTACTTTAGGTACGTAGGTAGATATATACATACTTCGTTACTTTTTAAAACGTGGTCCGGACATACTTTAGAGACGCTTAAGTAACCGAGTGCTGCTATTTATGAAACACTTGTAGCATTAACGATATGATAAATGGCATTTCTTACAATATAATCGTGACTAAGGCGTATCTAGATAGAAACTTAAAGTGAATTGTTGTTATATAGAGAGCATAAGAACATTGTTCGCGGAGCGCGCGCCGGCGGGACGCACGCGGGCCGCGCGAACACAATGCGTCACAGGCGAGCCTCGAAACTCATCGAGCCGCCCAAAGAAACGATCTCATAGAAAGTAGAGCAACTCATTTATTTATTCAGTTCAGCGGCGGGTGCGAGCGAGACGCTGCCGCGAAACTGGCTCATTAAAATAAAATTCCGATTTCTGAGTGCAAGTCGCGCGGAGCGAAATAAAAGTCTCCGTCGAAATTTGCTCGAGTTGTTCCAAAAAAGGTGTACGAAACGCCTCCGCGCGAGATCGCCAGATACAAGCGCGCGGAGAAACCGACCGCAATAGCCTCTGACGTACACGCGCAGCATCACGACTAAGTGCTTTCGATCATGAAATTACCCATACGTCTATAATTACTTATTTGCAGACATCCATTCGCCTCGTGTGATTTACATCCGTCCAAAAAACACACGTAGTAATACCAGTGTACGGTTCTTTTGGAAATTGTCCAAATTGGACGAAGTGGTCTTCACGGAATCTTAAATCGCACCAAAAAAATCTAGATCTGATAGTAGAATTCTTCCTATAGCATTGTCTTATGCAAGTCTATACATTAACATTGTGTGTCACGGGTAGTGGAGCGCTGCGCACTGTCTGCACACAGCCAGTAATCATCGCTTTAGTGCGCTTTTTTCATTAAAAAATACTAGCGTCAACTGTTACTACCGACTTCCTGTTATACAATTATTATACATTAAATATACGTCTATATTAAGGTCGTAAGCAGAAAACGTAATATTGTACAAAGTAAATATTCTTCAATTAAAGTTTAAGTACTAGTTTTCTACGGAGTTGGAATTAACAATTTTACTGAATTTATTATTTATAAATAGTAATTTATTACAGCTGGTGCACGAATATCGTTGTCAAGAACGACTGACAGGGCGATTTGAATGATATTTTCAGAACAGTACATGTCGATATACAACATGCAGAATACTTATTTACGAAAATCAAAAGGCGACCTGCCTTTCACCTCTGAAGTCCTTTCTAGTGTTTAATATCTGAATAAATTTTATGATTTACTGACTTACGAGTACTGGGCGGCGTAATGGTCCATAAAATTGACTTCGAACTACATTGCATTTATGTCAATTATATATAAGAATTATTCTTGTAGTTAGTTGTAAATTGGTATAATGAAAACGCACTCTGACTTTTGTGCACAATACTTACCATTAACACCCGTTTAATCTTTATAATTGTATTCTTCAAATTAAAACTATACAATCTCCATCAAATCCATATCTCATGTCGCTACAGTTCAATCGTCAGTAAGACATTATCATCCTTGTACATATCAATATATTCGAAACTTCAATATCGACATAGCTTAGATAAAGCTAACTATACGCGAAGTAGCTAGCAGTGGTTGGCAATGGAGAGCTGAAAATCGAGCTGAGTGGTGTACTATTCGAGAGACCTATGAGCGAAGGAGAAGCCGAGGCTAAATATGGTGACGTAGCTACATATTCAGACAAAAATGGGAACAAAAATCACGTTTGGATTTTCTCAAAAACGTAGGCAGCCGAAAGTAACCCTCCCGTGTTTCATCTGTTATATTTCTATTGTGTTATACGTCCTTGAATTTGAATTTGAATGTCTACCATGGAAAAGTTGCTAAGTTTACTGCCATATGCCGGACACAAATCCAAACTCCAACCTACTACTAGAAATTTCCAGTTAGAAAACCCGATAATATATGGGAATCGGGAATTTTTATGTGTAAGTTGCAAGTGTAATGTCTACCGGTCATATGTAAATGCGGAACAATCCGCTTTAAACTGTAAGTTTTGCACAAAACGCATGGAGAGGTACGCGGTACGGTACGAGGTACGCGGCGCGCCGCCACGCTGAATACGTAAATAGATTATGATTCATCGTTCACTTGCGTTTCACAAAATCACACTGCCGATGTAAATATGTAAGCCTAGTGTTGTTTCGTTGTGTGTCGATAACACTATGACGGTTTTCGAGTTTATTTATAATATGATATGCCCATCTATCCATCTGCATCCATCCATTATTGGACGTAGCTTCTCTGATTGGCGCCACTATACGATATCTTGGGGCATTACCGCGTACGTTTATATGAACTGAAGGCATGTTCGAAGAGAGCCTATGTTATGGTAACCTGTCGCTTGATAAAGTATGTTATTTAGATACCGATAAGTTGTTCTATACATATGTATATTATACAGCTATTTACAGAATAAATATATGTGCTTATTACTCGAATATTTGTCCTGAATGGTAATCGAGCCCACGACCTCCGCGCAGCAGTCAGGTTCACTAAATGGTGGCCCAACAAATTGATCAGACAATAATAAACATATACTGGTGTTCTGATGATAATCACCAAACTGGTGAATTATATTTATAAATTTAATTGCTAATTGATAAATTACATTTATTTCAAATTAGCCGGTTAGTATTGAATTTAAGTTATCTGTTAACGAATATTCAACACATTATTATTTAAATATATCTTCTCTGACGAAAATAATTCAACCTAACATAAATTCATTATTTATGACGATATTTTGACTTCCAAATAATTAGATTCCATTGCTAACAGGAACATGTACCTAAATAACATACTTTGAACAGTCCTATTAACATATACTTTAAGAGTCCTATGAACATAATTTGAAGAGCCCTATTGACATAAATAGAGAGAAACTTGGTTATTTGGTCTATAGGAATGCACCTTAAGGCGGTATAGAGTATCATGATTCAGCGATGGGACGTTAATAGGCAGTTATTTTTACTAAAGCACGGCCCTCACTGACACAGCGCGTCCGAGCCAACACGCGCGCGTTTGGATCAAGTTGTCACGTCAATCAATAGAGAAACTTCCCGCATTCTACTTGCTTTTTATTTCACATTTCGTTTTGCTCCACTATAATATATAATCAGTACATCGAATATGCGTATCTGTAGCTCTCCATATCGTTAATCTCAATTTATTAATATACATACTATTTGTTCAGCTATGCATATTAAATTTGTAAAAAGAAATACGGGCGTTTATATCATTAATATACGGTGACATTCAGTATGGACCTACTGCGTATTATTAGATAAAATGTTCACACATTTACTAATAATTCACAAGGTGAAAGTTAGAAGAAAAACTTAGACAGAATTCTGTAAAACGTAAACCAAAATAGGATTAATTATAAAATTTTTATGTAATTTAAAACAGGTTCTTTCTCATTATAATTTATGTTTTTAAGTCATTTGTCGAGTATATCTACTTATTTGTCGAATGATTAATAGATTTGTGAGTCGTATTCTAATTTTATTCGCTATTGATTAATTAAACACGTGTATGTGTGTATGCAGACGATGAAGTAAAAGTAACTGAAGACTACGAACGTTCGAACGCATAAATTTATAGCGAGTATTTGAAATTCTTGTGCCTTCAAAAGAATCGTCGTCTCCTCCACAGTTATTTTAATTTCTCTAATTACTTACACCATATACGTTTTGTAGAAGTTAACCGTTTTCTGTTATTGTACAAAAGTACTAGTCACTCTGTATTTTTTTTGCCAAATTGCCGTCTCTTTGTCATGTTTCTTTCCTTATTTTTGTCAAATTATTTTAAGGCAAAAGGTTTTAATTTTGTAAGACAGATTTTTTTAAACTAAAACGTTAAGGTAACATCACGCTTGTAAGCCCGAAAGGGTAGGCAAAGAGTGTAGTACTCTCACACATTTCATCAGTTACGTTTACGTCGCATGGAGTAGATGGTGAGCCTATTGCCATAGACCGGACACGGATCCAGACTCCGAGTCACTACTAGACATTCTAAATTAGAAAAATTCAATAGCATCCGACCCAGGACTTGAACCCAGGACCTCCGGATCGGCAATTGCTCATGCAACCACTCGACAAACGAGGCAGTCAAAACTACTTATCAAAAAACTATCCATAAATAAATAGATTCTATTGTATCAAAATCATACGAACTTAGTCTAGATACTCGTAGATGTATACAGTAGCCATTAGAGCTTCCAAAAGCATTTACACCACGTCAATAACAAACGTATTGAAGCTGGACCATTTATCGTAATTCAGTTGCCATAAAGATTTTCACGTCTTATATAAAAGCAGTGCTGGAACTTTTAATGCGCCTGACTCTCCATTTAACTAACTGCTCGATCGCTTTCTCCCAATCGTACCGATAGTACGCTCAAACATTTATAAAATATTATTCCCAAGTTAAGTTGGTCTAAAGATTAACTTGGAACTGTATTTTTATTTTGCAGGTTTTTGACTTTAATTTTTCGATCGGATATCCAACATTTTTTTTTTTTTTTCACCCATTACAATTCCACTGCTGGTATACGGGTCTCCTCTCAAATTGAGAGGGTTAAGGCCATAGTCTGCCGCGCTGGCCAAGTGCGAGTTGGCAGACTTCA
>DWMG01005576.1:0-10101 GCA_018244855.1 Elbella merops | reverse complement strand
CGGACGAGCGCGCGCCGCCCGACCACGCGCTGGCGCTGGCGCGCGCGCTCATCCGCGCCGGCGCGCTTTACTCGCACCAGGCACGCGCCTCGCCACCTTCCTTACTTCGCCTTACTCTTCTTAAACCGCTACCTTATTTGACAGACACGTTCATCGACAGCCGGTGAACCTCCCTGCTGAAGATGAGGGTGAACTGTTCGATTCTCACCCCGAACAATTTAATGAGTATCTTTATATTAGTTATTAATATGGATATATAAATGTATAACATTTAGCAGCCGTCCGGTTATACTCGTAGTGATGGTGACCGAAACGATTGTAGTGGCTAATGCATCTAATTCATTTATGAATGTTTAGAATTTTTACTGGAATCAAACGAGTACTTCATCAAAAATCCAACCACATTTTTGACATACTTTGTATTCTTATCTAGTGATATCTTTGATATATTCAGTTTTACGTAATTAAATATTATTATTCATTTTACCTAATTTTACATCATTTTTTTAAAAGGTCAACTACAACACTGCTTGACAATATTCTTAATCGTTTTCCAGGTGTACCCCGACGAAGGTCATAACTTCGAACGTTCCACCATCCACCTTCATAAGACGATGGAGCAGTTTTTCGACGACTGCTTCGGGCCCGTGGAGCTCGCGGACTGGGACTCGACGGGTGTGGGAGGCCTGTTCCCCTTCCGTGACTAAGGAACGAGGGGAGGAATACCCAAGAATATTTTGGTCCGGAGAAAATATGAATAAGTTACTAACGCTGAAACTGACGATACTGTTTAGAGTAACATTTAAATAGTGCACCGCACGAGTCCCCTCTCTCGACGCAATGAAAGGCCTATAGCACACAATTATCCAATCCGTCATCCAAACCCATCAGCATCGCTAAGGTTACAACTTACTGGGCCAGTTGCACTGTCATACTATAATAGAATCGATAATAACATTATACAGAACGTTACGGGGCCGAGGGGCCTTTTGTACTCCTCGAATATAATAACTTCAACGGTCACCCATTGCTTGATTGACCGAAGCAGAATTGGATTACCGATTGTTTAATATTAATTCGTTAATATTGCCACGTTCACATAATTATTTTCAACGTCAGTAACTTCGATAGCATTCTGCTATTATGATTATTAGGGCACAGAACTGTGGGGTGGGTTATAGTTATATCGGAGGCTGCGAAGAGATGATTTTGAGATTTTTATTTACATTTGTTGTAGGTAGTTGTTAATGTCATTTTATTTTTGTGATAAAAATAATGAAAAAACATAAACGTGGGCGATTACTTAAATGGTAAATGAAAATATATTAAACGGAATAAAAAATACAAAATAAATATTATGTCAAATAATTTTTGATACATTTTGAATTAAATATATTGAGTAGTTTTAAATAATTGAAATTGAAACATAATGTCTGACATTATTATTAGGTATGTATTTACAGGCACCCATAACATCATTTACATTTAAAAAATAATACTGACATTTATACATAAATAAAAATATGTCAGCCATCTGGCTATTAGTCTACCTATAACTAATGTTAATTAATGGGTAAAATTAAGGATCGCTATATTTTCTTTCTAATTTTTTATATAATTTCATCAAATCTCTAATGACAGTATTTACATTCTAATGTAAATTACAAATCTGTTTCCAAATCAAATTACAAACTCGAAATACAAAATAGCTGAAAAAAACAGGTTTACAAACTGCCGATAAAATTAGCTAGAAAGAAATATTTAGTTACAAGTAATATTTCAGTACCTACATATTAAAGCAGATTTCGTTATCTGTACCTACACATATGATATTTTAATAGCTAGGTAATACCTATAAATATATTATGAGCCATGAAGTTAGAAAAACAAAACAGTATTCTGTACGGTATTTCATTTGAGTTATAATTACTGTACCGGACATTCGAAATCCATTTTGCCACTAATTTTACTGATTAATTATACTGTGAACCAGTTACGTCCTTTCAATGAAAATCATCAAAATATTTGTAAATAAAAATCAATTTAGTACTTTTATTGATATATTTTTTCATGTTTTTGATATCATATTTTTAACAATTAAATTAGTTTTAAAGTATAGTTTTGCTCTAACTCTTCTCTGAACACACACTTCCTCACCAAAGGTCACTTCCTACCCACCTGTTATACCTGCACGATCTTGGATTTTATCTTCCACCTGCATTCTACTACATCATGCAAATCTTTCCACTTCTAACTTCGTGGTTGATCGTGGCTATTTGCCACAATATTAAAAAAACTAAATATCAATGTTGCCCTTAATGTGACGTTTAATAAAATATATATATTTATGTGGCAACATAGCTAATATTAAGTATCTAAATAAATATATATTATTATTGTTATAATGGTGCATATATATAGAAATAAATTCAAGAATTTTACTTATTAATAAGCCTAAAAACATTGCTGTTAGATATTTCATTGAATGTCAAACAAAGAAACAAATTATAAAAAACATAATTATACTATATGAATTATTAAAACATTCATGTATTACTAGTTTATTATTAAATTTATAATATAAATAGTTAGTGAAAAATTTTGGCTACAGGAAGACACGCGTCGCTTTCCCGCCAATTGTAACTGTAACATTTAAAATGTGTATGAATAAAAGTATTAAGCAACAATATTTTCATTTACTCTTTGATATTGTTTATTTGAGCAAAAATCTACTGTTTAATATATTTTAATTGATATAAATGATAATAGGCAATATCTGTTTCATCAGAACACATATTTTTGATCTCATTTTGTAATTTTTGTGATGTTTTCGCTAAAATTATTCACTAGCTATTTCAAGAGTCAAGAGACTTTCTTATGATTATTATAAGGAATAAATGTTCTATATTTTAGTGTATTGTATCAATGTTTATTGTACATTTCTATGTCGCTTTGAATGTCATAAAAAATTAGCTTTAATGTTAGTGTAATAAGTGTCCCCTAGAGTTATTAAATGTCTATTCTCGACGTTTCCTTGTAGCTCTTTGAAAAATTACCTATAGATGTTGTATCTCCACTTTAAATTGCTATTTCGGATAATGTTACCAATTCTGTAAAACCTTTTTCATTTAATTTTTCTACGTAAAATATCATGAATCGAATTTTCCCCGTATCATAAAATATTTCATAAATAGTATTAATTTTATTGAGCATATTTGGTTAAGCGAAGGTACTTTATATTATTTAATGATAATAAGGGCTGTGAAACCCTATATAATATCAATGATAAGTTTAGCTTTAAAAGAATCTAGTCAACACATTTTTAAATACACATTTATACTATTAATAACCCATAATGAGTTCTGATATATGTATATCTTTTTTAATTTATGTGATAATATTAATGCAATTTTAACTACATCGTAATTTTTCATTGTATTTTTAATTTGGCTTATATCAACATAAATAACCACTTATAGATAACCACCCTTCAAAAATATATCTTTTCTTTCCTAATATACAGTTCCTTAAAAATATAACAAAATAATTATTTTTTTGCAGTTATGTACCAACAAACTTGCATTTACCTTTTTTTCTTATATTATATACATACATACTTAGGTAATTTCTTCTTTTCCAAATATTATATGAATACAGATTAAAATAATGATATTAATCATGTATTCTTTGACCAATATATTTATTATAGAAACCTAATTAAATTATAAGTATTGAAAAATTGTAATTTCATCAGTATTTGTTAAATTAAATGTGACAATTACCAACAATTTATGGTTTTAGATCTTATATAAACCAGAAATTAATTATTCAGTAATTCGTAATCATTCATATTAAAAGCTATCACTTGCACGTAGATACCTCATATTGATTAACGGATATGGATATAAAAATATATAAATTTAAAATATTAGAAGAGATAGTTTTGAACAATCAATGATGTAAAATATGTCATCATTACGTGTTTGTAAGACAACAGTCAGTGATTCGCTGTTCATTTATGTTGAAATGTTTTTATAAAAAATAAAAAAAATGTTCTCAATTTATCTAGTATTTATTTATTGCCAAAGCGTGGACTACCCTTATAAGTAAAGTTATGTTAGAGTAAGACTTCCTCCAGCTGGACACCAGTATTTGGAAAAAGAGCTGATCCTCCAGTCCAGAGGCATGCCATTAGAAATGCCTAAATCCATTTGTGGACGAGCACAACTGCTGATAATGAATAGTCTTCATAATAATATATTATGTAGGTGTACAGTATAGATTATTGTCAATGCACATTAATATAAATAAGTTTTACCCGCCTGGCTAACATCATGTCTTGGGTGCCAATGGTTTTGAATTAAGTAGAGAAAATCAAATGTGGGGTCCAATATTATTGGATTTTTCTAATTTACAATTCGTAGTAGTGACTCTGAGTCTAGATCTGTACCCGCTGTATGGCAATAGGCCCACCACCTATTCCATGGGATTTAAACATAATTGGTAAAATGTGGGAGTGTACTACTCTCCTGTGGCTACCCGTTCCAAGATTACAGGCGTGATATTATCTTTTTTTATTCCATCTATATCATAGATGAACCTTGTCAGGTCCTGTGTTTATGGAGTTCAGTGTGAGACCCAGTGTTGATACAAACAGCTTTTTAGGCTTAATTGTCTCATCATCAACCCTGTTATCGTTCCAATGATGTACATGGGTCTCAACTCAGAATAAGAATAGTCAGGTCTATTTTATCACATGCTGGTCAAATGTGAGTATGCCAACTTCAGACCAGTGACAATTTCGCAAAGTTTCAAGGTAAGCAAAATGAAATGAGGCACAGGTTGGAATCACAATTTAATTGTATTATCTTACTTAAATAACATTTAACTACGCCATGTTATATCGCGAGATGAGCGCGACAATGCCTACACGAAAGCTGTAACACCTGCCACCTGGAACCATATTAACGTGTAGTTAGTCTTGTTTGGTGCACATTTGCAAAACAACATGTTAAACTATTACCAAACCAGCAGAGACAATATAGTCTTGGCGGTCCGCCACAGGTAAGATTGCACGCTCTGCACCATGACTAAAAGCTCTCCAAGAAAAGCACAAAAAATATGTGGGACAGCTCGATACGACTTTCTGGCCTTGTCTCTTTCCATATTACACAAGTGTATGTGCGTAGAAGTGTTAAGATTCCCCCTTGTATGTAACCTCGAATAACGCTTTTCTTTTAACGCTTTTCACATGAACATCAGCTTGATCTAGATACTGCATAGTATACACATAGTGAGCTTTATATATGTAAAATTGATAACATTAGTGGATTTAACAATAAGAAAATAAACTGTTACATGAATCTTATAATTAACTAATCTCTATGTTATCCTTGTCTGATAAAACAGTTACCTAGGAAGTAAGCAACATTTTAAAATGAGTAATAGAAAAATTTATCAGATAATAATTAGCTAGGCTATCATATAATTTGTTTTTTGTATGATAAGCAAACGATGAACTATGACGCGCCCTAAGCACGCCCTCATGAGGAAAACCTTTTTACTCTTGCTTTGAAAAGTCCCAGGTTACTTCCAGTCCTTCAGTTCCTCATCACAGCTTCATGATTAAACTAATGGATCATTTAATACAAAACAAAAAACAGGCACACTTACTGTTTACTTCCAGCGGTTGTTCTCGTAGTCCCATTTGGAGGACAGGCCATCCACTGGGTTGACCTTCAGGTCCAGCATACGCCTCAGCTGAGCCTTTTGACTTTCCTCTGTCAGAGATTCCGGCAGAGGGCCATACACTGAAAAGTATTAAAATTGAACATATGCATATGACATACCAGCTTCAAATAATTTCTTTTTATTATGCAAGTGGTATATAATTCCCTGAAATATGCAACATGCAGACATCAACTTAGCACTTGCGAGAAATGTGTTTCTCCTCCCACCATCCAACTACGTTTACAAAACTTGTTTACCGCTCTCGCCTTCGGCGCGAAAGTACAGACAGTAACTGACCTATAATTACACATGTGTGAGAAATGTTTTCATCTATATATATAATAAAACTGTAACTGATCGCTGTCTGTACATGGCAAATATATTTAAAGGTTCATTATGGGGGCCTCTATATACGCAAGTGAACCCATAACGATGTTTTTTCATTTTGTCCATTTGTCTATATGTTTGTGCACGCTAATCTCAGAAACGGCTGATCCGATTCAAATGCAGTTTTCAGGATTATATTGTGCTGGGCTTCACTTAACATTTAGTTGTTCTTTTTATTTAAATCGGTTAACAAATGAAGAAGTTATGTCAATTTATGTCAATCATCACGTATAGGTTAGGTTAGGTTAGCCCGTACGAAGTCGCGGGCACTGCTAGTAACTGAATAAATATTTAGAATTAAACAGCCGCTTTTCATATAATACAATTATAACCGCCCTGTTACAGCATCATATAAAGGACGAGTAGGGTTCTTCAAATTGTATATGATTTTTACAATGTTACTACCTGCCGCTTTAACGTTAAAAACAGTACCTAGGAGAAGAAACTAACAAAATATGTGTGCAACATTACCGAACAGCTTCATGCCCATGTAGATCCAGATAGAAAAGGAACAGAGCACGAGCGCGCAGCCGAGGGCGAATTTCCACTCGCCGGTGGGCGCCTGGAACTCGGCGAAGGTCTGGCAGAATGACGCGCGGTAAAGCGCCTTCTTCTCTTCCATGCTCAGCTTGCGCCAGTCACCCTTCTCCTTCTCGCGGAGGACCTGCAATAAGGGAATGGTAATAAAATTATGGGTGTTATTTTAACTCACCCAAACAAATGTATTATTTACATATATTTAGAGCATTTTCAAGTTACAATAGTAGAAAGAACTTCCTTCTTTTAGCTTCAGGAACTTTGACCACCTTCATTTAAAATACTATTATAAAATGACTCCTCCATAGTCTCTGAGATTGCTTACAGTTTTACCACATTCCACTTTAATTCAATACTAGCGGACCCAGCAGAAGTCGTCCTGCCCGGATAAGCAGTGTTACATTCAATATTTTATTTTAATATGATTTCTGTGTAGCTTTAACCATTAAGGTTGCACATGCGATGGAAGCTTAAAAAATGGAGTAACTTCTCCCGTTTTCCAAACATTTCCTTTCACTGTCCTGCTCCTATTGATTGTAGCGTGATGAAAAGTATACTATAACCAGGTCAGGAGTATGAAAAATAATTGTACCAAGTGTTTTGTTAAAATCCGTTGAGTAGTTTTTGTTTCTATAACAGTTATACAGACAGGCAGAATTGACGTCTCTACAGATTTATTATATATACAGATAAAACAAATAAATCAACAACAGAATGACATCATATCAATAACCTTCATATATCAGAGCTTTATGAACAGATCTCTGTGAACCTAATTTTAAAAGTATTTTAATTGAGAGAAAAGATCCTTACCAAATGTTTTATTTGGTCTTATACACACAAATGCTATTAGCATAACAAAACTCTGTCATCCAGGGTTAACTGGTAGATACTGCCATTAAATAATGAGTACAGTCTGGTACTCCGGGCTTATAAAGTATAACAAAAGAAAAACAAAATCAGTCAGTGCATTTTCTTATTCTTCATTACTGTAATTGAACATGCAACTGATATTTCAAAGCTAAAATATGTGTTTTAAAAATACACAACTAATACAATAACTGATTACCTTGATATCAGGTGTGTCTGCGCGGAACCTAACAGCAGGCAGGGGGAAGTCAGGCCTGTCAGCATAGTTGGGTTGTCCATTGTAGCCATAGCCCACCCACTCACGATTGCCAATCTGTTTAGAAAATACACTGTTACTGCCTTTTACTAATTGAATAGAAATCTGGATCACAAATTTAATAATTTCACTTGCTCATATCGCCAACTACACACCCAGTGTGAGTGTTATGGCCAAAACAACTTAAAGGAAGCCTGTATCCAGTTGTGGACTGTAACAAGGTGATGATGATAATTTTAACTACAGTGGGTTACAGCGGGGTAACGCTGCCAGTGTTTTGGGGATCATGTCTCCCAAGGAGATTTCAGACAAACCTTTTTTATATAAATATTTGCTCATTTGCTCCTGCAATCACTAAATCGTCCCTTACCTTAGCAAGTTCGCTAACTGATCTTGTTCCAGCAGGTACGCGGATTGCATCTAGCAATGCTCGGCGCATCAGGAAGTGAGCCATTGTCTGCAAATAGGAGAATAATTTATATTGTATATTGTCGACAAAAAAATTATATCTAAAAAGTGAGAGAGATGGATAAATTGCAAAATACATATTAACATTGTTTCTATGTAAATATCTTATTTAAGTGAATACAAATTTATATAAACTCATTACATATTGAAACACAAAACTTTCAGAAAATACCTTATTCCAAGTGATATGAGATTGTGTATGTATATTTCAGTAGTATGTTTTAGCAGTATCTTTCTAATTCCATAGCTGTATAGATTACATAAACACAAAATGGTTGTGACTTGTATTGGTAACACTAATACCTTGTATAAAAAATAATTTTATGCAAAAACCTTAAAAGGCATGCCAGTCTTCATATTAAGTGAACACTTCAACTTTTCATATCTGTGATTCTAGAAGATATTATAATAGTTTATTAATTTGGTTAAAAGTTTATTATTTCCAAGGGCGTAACGAAACAATGAAACGTAAAGAAAGAACTTCGTAACAATATATTAACCAATAGCGATGTGAAATCAAAATACAGGCAGTAGGTTTCACCATTAATAGTGTACACTCATATAAATGGTTATTTATTATTGAACATCGTCCGATTTACTATAATTCTTGTCCATAATGTAAGTTGGTTAAAACATTTACGAATACAATCAATTAACAGCAAAAATTTTTTCAATATTGGAACTAAGTGGCACTCTTTGAGATCCTGTAAAAAAGGTAATGTAAGCACTTTTAATTTTGATTTTCGAGCTGTACTTTAAAATAGTCCTATCTCACATTTGTACCCCTATCTAACGTTGAGTGTTATGCTAGGAAAGATAATTCATGATAAGGTGAGTTAGGTTATAAATGGAAAAATCAATCGAGTTACATAACAAGAAATATTTCCAATAACTAAATTAATAGTAGAATCATATCAACAAAAACTTCTGCAAATAGGTTTAAATAAATAATCGGTAAGCAAAGTAAAGAAATCTGTCGACGTTTCTCATAATATGTATTTTGAATTTCGAAGTCTTACCTTGCGGGATGTCATGCAAAATGTTGTTACTTACCGTTTTGAAATCTGTTAATTAACTTTTGAAATGTAATAATACTGAGCAAAACTAATCTCAATGGACTACCATAAAAGATTATACAAGTTTTTACCTTATATTTAAGAAATCTGCCGCTGTAAAATTGTATCGCAGTACTACCAGACACTGAAGAAATTGGCGACCTCTGTCTGCAGTAATCGATACTAAAAAAAAAAAATCGATATCGCGTTTTGTTTATAATTTTGCATTACGTTCAGTCTTATATAGACTCTACTTGTTATACTATAAATACGTTGGTAGACTTGATTAATAAAAGTGTATTTTAAAATAGGTGATACCTATTCTACTCAGATTTAATAATACGGACTATATACCACTATATTCTATGACCACATTGTTTAAGTCGCAGCTTCCTAGGTGTCGCTGTTACGTAAAAAAATAGAGTGAAGGGAATTTACATACATTTAATGAACGTGTAAAAATATTATTTTAGTAGTAATGTTACGAAAATATTTCAACAGGCGACATCTAGCAGGTCATAAAGTAACTATTTATATAGTTAAACTTGTTTTAGGAAGCAGCACTTCCAATGTAATACATAATGATATCGTAGATGACAGCACATAACATTCCGTAAAAAAATAAAGTTACGTATATACATACTAGGGATGGTAGGGATATGAAATTTCGGATACGGATTGAATACGGATATAGGAATAATTATAATATCGGATTCGGATATGGGGTGTAAGGGGTTCTAACTACCATCTCAGGAGCTCAAGCCAACCTCACCTGCACGTGGTGCACCCTGCTATAAC
>DWMG01005575.1:0-10101 GCA_018244855.1 Elbella merops | reverse complement strand
TATGGCCTTAACCCTCTCAATATGAGAGGAGACCCATATTCCAACAATGGAATTATAATGGGTCGATTATTATTATTTTTTATTCAGTAGATAGTATTCAGTAGACAGATATTTCCCACATATACTGACACTTTTGGGAGGTTTGTAGTAAACCGGATCATCAGAGCCATGAAAACACGAAATCAACTGTAATCACAAAAGAAATCGAAACGTAACCTTGGTGGATAACAATTATCTTACAAGGCTCCGATCGTTGAATAGTATGTGAATATCAATTAGCTACAACCGCAGATAACAACAATAATTTAATCACACTACGTAATTAATCCGACAAAATATTCAAACAAAAAAAATCAAATCATTTTTAAATTTCATGGTTATTTTTTAGAAGATTAAGATATTTTTTACGTGTTCTATGGTTTGTGTTAAGCCTCACTATGTACAATATTTTTGGTGTAACAACAACAATGAACGGTTCGTTTTATGAGATTAATAATGTTATTAAGGCAACGTGTAAGATTTTTCGTAATATTCACATTTCAGTAAAACTTAATTCTGTTCACATCCGGAACCATTACTTTTAATGTATTTTTTTGTTGTGCTTTATGTCGATTTTGACCCTTGAAGTATTCGTTAGTTCTTTGAGATGTTTATCAGATTAAAGCAAGATTAATTAGTTATTTTTAAACTTTTAGTGTTTCAGTTTTGTTGTTGCCAATCCATCTACGGAATTTTGTTTTGTTTATTTTTACCTAGAATTGGTATTAGTACCTACTACGTACGCCACTAGGCATTAAGGCAATGGTTAACTTTGGCAAATGCTTAATGCCCAGTTCTAGACTTCACTAATTTTCTCAGAGGGGTTGTACATGACACACTTTATCAGAATAACACGATACTGTCGAAATGACGAATTAAGCTTTCAGGTTTCAAGCTCAAGTTGTATTTTAACCGCACGTTATTTTTGATAGTTAAATGATTTCCGAAATCTATTTGATGTGTATGAAACATTTTTTTAGTGTATATATCCCAGTCCAAAAAGTTATTCCAAAAACTTCATAAAGCTCAGTTGGTCAAAATATAACTTAATATTTTTTCAATCGCTTACACTTTTTAGTGCATATGAATAGTTAGTTGCTTTTATAACCTTAAATACAGTTACTGTATTAGTTTAGTATTCTGATATCCAGTTGCCACATTGTGGAATCTTTTAATTGATTTGAAATAACTGTTCAAAATACATGTAGCAGGCAAATGAAAATATCTATCACCGGCTGAGTTCACGTTATTTGGAAGGATAATGAAATATAATTTCTTAAATATAGGGAATATTTAAGTTTATTGGATACTTGGACAATAATAAGTATCTATATTAAATGATTAACAGAAATTACAGTATTTTATGCATGTAGTTCAACGCATACTTGAGGATTAACTGAGAGGAAACGAGTGAGGTCACTAAATGGCTATTTCCTTGCGATCTGGTTTCTTAAGTGTAACTGGTAGGAAGATGTCGCCTGTCTACTGGTATGCTAATAATCAAACTTTATCTATATATAACAGATAACACACTGAAATGAATCGATTTACAAACTATGTAATAAAAACGATTAAGAACTTATTATTTTAATATATTACAAATATTGGATATAACACAGTGCTAAAGTTAGCAGAACGTTAATCAGTTTGATATCAGCGGAAATTATGTTTTGGAACATGGATCAAGAGGTTTTACACTTTTTTCCTTCCCCTATCCTTCCTCCGTTCTGCCTCCAAGTTCTTTCTCTGCTAGTCATTAACTCTTCCCATATCTGCTAATTGAAAATTAGGAACTTAAACAAAAACATAACATTACGCCAATAATCCTCGAAGAGGTACGTAGAGTACACCCCTCTACTACAGTACAACCCCACGTTTAGACAAACGTGGAGTTGTACTACACCCCTCTGTTCACAAGTAACTAGTGTAGTACACGTACCTCCTACACGTAACTAGTGTAATTAGGTTTATGTTTTGAGTCACTACTAAAAATTTCTACTATGAAATCTAAGTTAGAAAAATGCAATAGTACCCGACCCAGGATCTCTCAATCGGCAGTCACGCTTACAACTTGAGAAAGAATAGATCTGCCGACCGCCTGCGGGGATACCAGGATGCCTTAAGAGCCGACTAAATCCCGCACTGGAGATCGTGGTATGGTGTGGCCTGCTAGGAATGGCTAAATGTTCTAGCCACCTACTGGCAGCCGCATAGGCGGTGCGGGATGCCCTGCTATACGATCCCCAACATTCAAAAACTCTTCAAGGGAGATATATGTTCAGTAGAGACAATCTGATATACGAGTATGTGATGATAAGAAAATGGTAAAACTGAAGTTTGCACCAACTATTCCCGTATCTATTCTCATCACTAGACTCATCAATCTAACTTAGTTAACTTAGTTTACAAGTATAAATATAGTCGTCGTAGGTTGGACGTCAACGTATAATTAGTTGGTCCTTGTCAAAATAGTTGTTCCTGCAATAATTACTTTGTATGACACATATGTACATCGTTGCTTTGTTTATTGTCATACGATGAGCACTCCTTTCGCTCGTGTTATCTAATTCGATATCTTAATTGTTTAATAATAATAATAATGTCAGGCATGCCATGCGTCTCAGACTCGGCAATCTTTGATATAGCACATTCACACTACGCTATCATAACGGTAGTTTAATATCACCGTGTTCCTATCTGCACCTGTTACAGTAAATTATTTGCAAGATAGCATTTATAAAGCGATAAAGTGATTTACGAAAATATATTCTGTTGTTATGTGATTCTTGTAGCGTTTTAATAATCTTGTGATAACGTTGTTTGTATAAAATCTTGCGTGTATTTTACCACAAGTTACCAGTTGTTACGTTTCATGAGCCTATTGTCATACACCGTTCACTTATTTCATTATAGAAACATATAGAAACAAATAGAATTTCATTATAGAAACTCAATAATACTTTGCTCGACCCTTCGAACTTCGGACATCTCGATCACTAGTCGCGCTTGCAATCACTACACCTTGGAGGTAATTAAATGTTAATATTAACAATCTATTACTTTTTAGTTTATATAATAAAAAAAAAATTATCTCATCGCATGTACTCTCCGAAGAGGCAGGATCTTAACATTCTTAACCAATAAGGCAAACCACCAAAACAAACCACCAAACCAATAAGGTTCAAATCTCGAGTAGGGTACTATTGGATTTTTCTAATTTAGAATTTCCAGTAGTGATTCGGTGTCTGAATCTGGGCTCGGTGTTTGGCAAAACGGTCACCGCCTATTCCATGGGACATAAACATAACTGGTGAAACGTGGGAGCGTACTACACTCTTCTGCCCATCCCTTCGGGGATTATAGGTGTGAAGTTACATTTTTAAAGTATGTTACATTAAAAAAACAAAACTAAGACATTCTATTCCATATACTATTAATTTATATTCTATATCCGCTAATTGTAAAACAAGCTCACCGTAAAATATTACTGTTTACAGCACTCATTGTAAGTCAAGCTTGGTACAGTTGTGCAACAAAGCAGTTACCGTGAGTCTCGCGTTAAATCGGGCTAATTTCATCACGAGTGTACATTAAGTGCGTGCACTTGTATTAATTAAACTTGTTTTGTGGCTTCAGTACACTTGTACTGGTGAGGTAATGCGATACAGAGTACAGACTACTTGCGGTCAAGCTCAATGATGACTAGGTAGCTAGGTACATTTATTATTTTTTTACAGTTTTTTTTAATACTCAGTAGGTATATGCCATTTCAATGATGTTTTTTTTTTTTTAATTTATATGTGGCGACTTCTGAACTAGGTATAGACTACCATACTGGTCTATTGTAGATCGCGGAGTTAAAGTATTGTTAGTTGTACTCCCTGGCTGACTATGGCCTGAACCCTTCCCGTTCATGTAGGAGACCTGTGTCCAAATGTAAAATGATATAAGGGTCAATTATAAGTACCTATTTACACTTATAATTATAATTTGTTATAGTGTTAATTAAATAGTTAATCTTTAAAAAAATCATTTCAATTAGTCATCAATATCGGGTGAAAGATGGTATTGAAATTAATAACGCCCGGTTTACAATATTATATTGCTCTATAAATAAATCAAGGATGGATTATTTAGTATTTAACACTATACAAGAAAAAAGCAGAGTCATATAATGTAATAAAATATATTTTAGTTATATACATTTTAGTAGATAATTAGTGCCCTTGTATACAACCACTTATGTCCGTGTGTTTTCTTATACTGTTTATAAAAAAATAAAATAATGGTCTCGTATAAAAATATTATCATCAATTTGTTAGTTTTAAAGTTATATGCCATGTCTAGGTGCTATATCATAGTCATTGTATGCATCGTTATTTATGCAGTAAGACGACTAACAAGAGATTGTAAATCGTATAAAATATTATAGATCACAGATGTTTCTTGCTATTTGAAAGTGACACACTACATATCTTCATGTTATTATTCTATTGTACCATTTATACCAACAGTTTCAAATGCCAATTTATATAAGTTTTATCTATACATCGTTACTTTAAAATATATTTAAATGTTTTTCGTTTTAACTCTAGTGCGGGATTTCAAGGTCAGTTGAGTGCAGCCTATAATCGTGGACGCGATAATAAAAAAATTAAACGCAATATAAAATTGTTACAAACAAAATTTAATTTTAGTAATAATCTTTAAGGTGAGTTTGATCAAGTATTTTGTTATGTATTTACCGGCTTAACTTACATGTGTCGCGGGATAGCCCGACTAGTTTCGAACCTATACGAGGTCCTTCATCATCGGCTTTACAATGACCTTAAAACGTAAAAATTTTATGAAAATTACCTTTGTGAAAATCGAGCTGTAAATAATAACCTCCCCCTTTTTAACACACTTTGAAACACTTAAAATTTTTACAGCACAGGTTATATGAATTTATTATTAATACTTTAATATAAATGACAGTAAATGTCATTACTGAGGATAAGGTGTAGTTATATCGTAGCAGGTCACAATTCTCTCATGTTGTTACCCCTCATCATCATCAGTACTTAATATCTGAATATTTTTCTCTTGCTACACGTAATTGTAATTAATCAATATCTTTCTCTCCTACAATGTTAACCTAACTTTAAGTGCTATAAATTTCAGTGTATCACAACATCAACTCATATTTAAGATTCGTTTCTTTCAGTTCAGTTATCATCTAACCATCATCCATCCATCGGCCTTTGCAAGTTCAGGGCTGGATAGACCTCTCCACATCTGTGTCCCTCAACACTTCATTTATTTAGTAATCGTTGAATGGTAAAAAGGGGACTATATCATTATCAAATTACTTTATATTAAATGAAAGTATAATGGGTAATTAAATGTAATAATGCGTGCGCCTTTTATAGAAAATTCGACAAGAAATTAACGTAATATATTTTCAGCGTAATATGTAAATTCCAATAATATCATAATACTCGTAACTAAGTTATATTAAATATTAACTTCATGTATGTATCATGTTTTTATTTTTTATTTAAGATTAATATTAATATGTTATAATTTTATATTTTGTGGAGCATAAATATTCTAGTATATAATAACAATATATAATATTAATGTTAATTTGGTTGTGTTTTTGCGTCACGGTAACTTTAGACTTGTGTAAGAATATTTACTTTTTCATTGTATTTTTTATACACCCTTGTGTGAGATGAAAAAACTGTTTATTTAACTGTTACCGCTTTAAAAAAAAGTAACATCACGCCCGTAATCATTTGCCATGGTGCGATCTTCACCTCAAAACTCGTTTCCTGTAAAGACTATCGGTTCTGTATCAAGACATCCCTGCTCAATCTCAAACAGTTGTTCTTACTGATGTTCTTACAACTATTTAAATGAGTTACGAATTCGCTTTTGTCCTTGATGATTTAATAATAAAAATAGAAATACTTATATTCGATTAATGATTCACTGCTACATTTGAAACAAATAAAATAACAAATTAGCATCACAATGAAAACGGCCCACACTCTGTCTTTGCCGTGGACCATTTAATTAAATCTCTTTTTTTTATTGCCTTGTGCGTCTCGTGGTTGCAACCGTAACTGCTGAGCGAGAGATCCTAGATTCGATCCCCAGGTCAGTTACAATTAGATTTTTCTAACTTGGCATTTTTTGTAGTAGACCAGAGTCTGAGTTTGTGTCCGGTGTATGGTTATAGGCTCACTCCCTATTCCATAATGGTATGGATAATATAACTGGTGAATCATGGGAGCGTACTACAGTCCTCTGTCGACCCCTTGGGGAAAATACAGTTGTGATGTTGTTTTGTTTTTTTGTGTAGTCCATAGTACCTACTAATTTAATTCTTCTCTAACATAATGGAAGTTTTATGAGACATTTGCACCCCGTGTGTTCGGTTGGTAGGATTTTAACTTAAACCTTGTCACAATGTCAATAGTTAGGTATTATGTAATTATATGTAGGTACCTATACATTGTTATCTCTTGTGAGCGTGTGCGGTGCAAAATTACAATACCGTTGGTCATTCACCCGTAAACTTTGGTGCTCGTAGATAGCAGACAATACGTTTTATTTCAAAGAATCTGCTTCATTTGGGATACTGATGTAACACTGATATCATATAATGTCTGCGTATGTAATGTTGCCTGGACTTTAAAGGGAGTTACCATCATCATCATCATTTTTATTATAATCATCGTTTTCATCATCATTATCAGTCTGTCTTAGTCCATTGTTGAACATATACCTTCACTGAGGGCTTAAGAGAGTGGCTGAACCAGGGGTTAGCTGGTTAAGTGCGACGATGATCCCAAGCGGGGTTAAGTTAGGTCTCCCAGAAATAGGATGCGATTCTAACCGGGGGCTATAGAACGCCACAGGAACCGGAACCGAGTTTAACCCTGCTCCCACTCCAGTTTGTATAAGATCTGTCTTCTCGTATTTATATATAATTTGTAAATCATGTTTTGTTTATATGTATATGTATGTATATACCTATAGTTTTTTGGACTTTCAAGGAAATTGTTTTTGCAACCGCCTTTAGAGATTATCAGGTAGGTCAATTTCAATATCACAGATTTTAATATAAATTATTAACATTTACATTAAAAATAAAATCAGATTGTAAAAAAAAAGTTTTAGTACGTTGTTAAGATTGAAAACGAGCTGTTGGCAAAGAAACATTGAAAGAAAAAAGTATAGTAAAGAAACATTATAATATAAAAATTAAATTTAATATTAATTAAAACAGAAATTAGATTAAAGTTGCATTATATAATATAGTTTCTCAAACGAAACTTAACTTGCAGGTTTCTACAACATCTGCTCTTCAAGTCTATTGTATAGTCGTAAGTGTTGCTATTTACTAAACAGAAAATGTAGCGCAACATTTAAATCTACGTTTTTTTTTCGAGTTTACTATTCCCCGAGGGTAGACTGGTGTAGAATTAACTCGGCATTAAGTCCCACATTGTTATGCCTGCTTGAGCCATACAATAAAGTGTAAATAAATTTGATTTTTATAATTATTTGGTAATCATTTTTAACTTTAAAGAATATACATACTTTCGCATCTTGTTGACTATTAGCTAGATATTATAACGATTGAAATTGTTTCGATAACCTTCCAGAAAGTTCGAAAATATAAATCTGGTCTCTATTGAGCTGGAGCAATTATACTAGAATATAAATATAAAACTCACGTGTATCCAGCCAGGATGTCCATAAGAGTGCTCTTCCCTGCTCCCGACTGGCCGACGATTACTGTCAACTCTCCCGCGTTGAAATGACCGCTCATCTCGTTTATGATAGTCTTACGTCCTGGAAACAATTATTTCAAAAATCTTTAAATCTAGTTTTAATTTTAGATAATGTTTTTTAATGTTACAAAAACTTCTCAAAAAACTTCAATTTATATTATTTCAATACTGACAGGGTTAAGATAAATTTAACTTAATCAATTTATTTAAAAATATATACTTTTATATTATTTTTTTATTTTCATCATATCGGTAAACGAAAATAGTTTAACTGACATTTTACATTATAAATTAGAAGCACTAGTTTACTCATATTAAACTTTATGGTAACAAAATTTTAGGCTAGTATTATATTAAATAAGCGTATTAAAAAGAGTCACAGAATTAATTTACTTAGCAAATAATTTGTTAAATGTGCCATAATTAGAAAAAAAATATTCATTAAACTAATAATAATTAACAGTTTCATTTAAATAATTTGTTAAATATTTATTAACTTTATCGTTCTATTGTTGGATACGGATCTTCTCTCTGAATGGAAAACTCTTAAGGGATAGTCTATCACGCTGGCTAAGTGAGGGACGAATGAATGAGCTCTAGTAAATTTTATAGAGTATTCCAACTAGTGTAGACTTCCTCACGATACTTTCCTTCATAGTTATAACTGAGAAACATGCATTTTGTAAACTCCGGTGTTAGATACGAAAATCAGACTAGCAATGTTCACAGTTCAAAATATTTTAAGTATTATTTGGCTTTTGAAATAAATGAGATGTTTCACGCTGTTATCCGATTTTCCTTGTAATTTTTTGGTAGGTAACAACAATAGGTAGGTAGGTAATAACAATTATAGGAACATAATAATAATATTGTTACAGGCCTGAAGAAAATGACGCATCAAAAGGGAGACCTACAACCAGCCGTGGGGAGATATGGGCTGATTAGATACTGGCCTGATTGATAAGATACTGGGTTGAAGTGTATGACGAAATTGTTTTGAAAACCAACTGTGGATAACCAAGGATACCTTGTGTGGTTCCTTTTAATTCACGCATTTACAATATCCATAATATAAATATTTAGTATATAGTGTTAAAGAAATTCCGACTACGCCGATAGTTTTGTGATTAGTGAACCTAGCCACCGGAAACCGTGGGTTCGATTCCCACTCGGGGTAAATATTTGGGTATAAGCATAACTGTTTGTTCTGTCTCGACTGTGTTGTTGACTGCTTCGTTGGTCGAGCGGTAGCAAGAGCGACTGGCAACCGGGAGGTCCTTGGTTCAAATCCCGGGTCGAGTACTATTGGAGTTTTCTAATTTAGAATGTCTAGCAGTGACTCGGAGTTTGGATGTACACCCGGTATATAGAAATAGGCTCATCACGTATTCCATGGGACGTAAACGTGACTGGTGAAACGTGGCAGTCATCTACACTCCTCTGCCTATGTTACATTTATTTGTTCTGTGTCTAGGCGAAATAATATCAATAATAAACCGCCATACCATAGGCTCTGTTTGGTTTGGAGTCAAACGCCGTATTTGCAAGTGGCCTAAACTATTTATATTTATCTATTAATTAATTTTGTTGCCAACATACTGTTATACTGTTTTATTATTTACATAATTACTGGCTGACTAAAAATACTGTTTAAAAGGATAAAATATTTCATTTTCTGTCCCGACTGTTAATCGGGTAGGAAATGCAAATGAGTGAAGACATAATAATTAGTTATGAGGATAAACGAAACAATTACTGGCCCAAGTGTATATTAATTATATACAAGTGTACAAGATAGAAGACCTGTATAATTTCTATCGAACATGAATAACGTTAATAGTGGAGTGGTTTAAATTTTATCTGTCAAATATGTCATAGGTATACGTTACGCATAGTGTATTTATTTATGTATTTAGTTATCATACTACTTAAATTGCTGTAACAAAAAAATCGATATTAAAATTGCGATGCTGGTTAAAGTTTTACATAAATGTAATATATCCGGTATTACACATTTCGGAAACGGTAAGTGTGTAAAGTGACTGGCAGTGGTTGGATGCGAAGAGCTGAAGATCGAGCTCAGTGGCGTGCAATTGGAGAATCGTACTCTTATGTCCAGCAGTGGATGGGAGTGGGTTGATGATGATGATGAAGTGTGTAAGTGTGTGCGTGCTTTACAACATGCGTTTATGTGGCAAATTGATGTACTATATTATCGGCATAGATGGACTGTGTATAATCCACTTAATATATTTATATGTACCTGATCGTTAAT
>DWMG01005574.1:0-10101 GCA_018244855.1 Elbella merops | reverse complement strand
TTAGAAAATTTTGTAGTGTTCGACCCGGGAATCGAACCCGGGACCTCCCGATCGGCAGTCGCACTTGCAACCAACACCACCATTAAACAAAATGTTTTTTCAATTTTAAACGCACATAGCTATTTTTAAGTTTATGATTATAATGAAAGGAAAAGCTCGATATTAAAGTTTTGTTAGAAATATCCGGTAAAGTTTTGCCTTTTTAATCGCCCGTCAACCGTCTAGACCACTTCAGCGTCCCCATTGCACTGTGACCACAGGAAAGCCTCAAACGTTCGCAAATACATTTCCAAAAAAACTTTTTTGTTTATTTTACCTGGCTTAAACGTGTCTGTGTACTGTACTCGTTTACTTCCCCATCAGGAGATACAGGCGTGCTGTCACGTTTCAGAAAAAAGGAACATTACTTATTAAACGAGATCTGTCTACAAAAATACATAATACATCGGCGGACGTAACAGTACTTCTAGTACTTAATTTTACTTTAAAAGTTAACTGTGAAGCACACATTTAACTACTAATCTATAGCGTATACCAATAGCATATAACAGTCACATATAACCTATAGCTAATATATATCTGCCTTTACAAACCTACTGTATGTAATGGCCTGTGCCGTAACCCTTAATACATGTTTCGCTTAGTATTCTAGGCAGCCAACTTCCTTTTCGACGGCTCACGCTATCTCCTTATCAAATGTCGACAAAAATGTTCAGAGGTTTTGACGTAAAAAGTAACAAATATAGTTACATTCGCATTTAGGAAACATATCTTGCTACAATTTTTGTAAACTCTTTTAATTACCATGTTCTTTTAAATTAAAAATCGGTTTTAAATTTAACACTCTGTTAATTTCTTAAAGATTTATTTTCAATAAGCAGTATCTTTTTCAAGCTCATTAAAAAAATCTTTGTTTGAGTGATTTACCTTATTTCACAATGTACCATATAAATTGGAAATAATTTTTATACCTGGCTCTACACCTGACGTGTACGTTTGCCTCCATTATTTGAATTTCCGGCTGACAGGCTTAGTAAACAAATGTTTCATGTTCCCTACAGGATTACTTCGACAGACCCTTGTCGATATGTAGCTGGTTTGCACAATATTTTATGCCATAAGCCCGTCTATACCAGGCCTCGTGTAAGCTTGAACAATGGATTAAACTGGGCTGCCAACGTGTATTTTAAACGTGTTTAAAATGTCTGAGGTGGTTAGCAAAATGGTTGTTAACATCAACTAAAGGTTTCATTTTGGATTAAATACTACTAAATTCTTTTTTGATGCTTATGAAAATTAAAACGCAGTTTAATAAATTGCACAGTACCAAATACCTGAATGATAATTAAATTTGAATCTTTTATATCTGTGTATGATCTGTTCCTCGGTGGGACGTGAACGTAATTGGGTAAACGTGAGGGTGTATGAGTATGATTGAACTAAAGCACTAATAGTTAAAAAACAACCTAAATATACGATCACTTTGAAAGCTAATACAGAGAGTTTTCAAACGAATAATTTTGCGTAATCTTTCATTCCCACTAAATACAATATTGAGAATTTCAGAGATATGAACTGAAATAATTTATAACCTCTCCCAGCCATATATCACCCCCGTCGACTTGAAGATTGATGGCTTCACTCACTAATTGGAGTTCATTAAGGAATATAATTAATCTACAGTAGAAACTGCGAAGGTTCCAATAAATTTTCCATCATTGCCACGAGCAAATTAAAAATGTTCCCCGGAAATTCCTTAACATATTACTCGTATTACATAATAATTATTAACTGTGCTTCTCGCTTCTTTGGTAGCTATTTAAGTGCTAGTCAAGTAATGAAGTAGTTATTTAAAGAAAACATTGTGTAACATAATTATATGGAGAGTATTTTATAAATCCGGTGAAACTACTTTTAAGTTATATGTTACTAACAGAAGCAATAACAAATTATTAGGAAACAGCCGCTATAAGCACCTCCTTTTATTTCATTTTAATTGTTACCTGTGAATGACTGCGAGTCATTAGTGTAGGTACTAGATATACGAGTAGATATTTCAATAGCGACTAAACCATTTATAGAGTTGAAGTATTTTAGTTAAGTTAGTTAATTACAATATACATGCACCGACATGTAACATATATATGTGTGTGAAGTATTGATTTCTTTTATTGTAGAGACATAACTTTTTTGTCGGTCAATTATTTATTCACCACGCCTTAGATGTGTCTACTTTTCTCCGTAGTATTAAAAGTTCTCAGTGTTTATATTGTCTGCATGACATTTTATAAATTGTCTAAATTCAAATATACCAAAATGATAAGTACTCGTATACCATTAAAAAACTGAAAACACCGTTCGCAGTATCGTATCGTACTTTGAAGTTGCCGACGCAAAGTAAGCTCCGAATATATTAAACAGCGATCAGTTTTAATTTCTTTAAAAGCCGTATTGAAACAGAACGCAGTAATAGTTTCATCTATTAATAATTCGCTCTGTCGCAAAAATCCAGGTAAAGTAGCCAAAGCGGAAGTTTTAATATTTACGCGAAAATAATCCGAATTTTTTAGCGGCGAATGTTGCCTGTAGTCTTGATTAAAATTCTATCAGTGTCCCGACTTTTAGTAAAATGATTTTCATTTTCGAAGTTTACTCTTAAGTTGCTGAGGGATTTTTAATCTTGTAAGACTTAGGGCTTTTAATGGAAATGAAATACAGCTATGGTTTACGATGATTATGGTTTGCGATGTTTTTTTATAGACTAGCAAATAATAAATACAGTCAGTGATACAGGCTACCACCACGCAAACTAGGAATTCTTAGGTTACTGGAGCAGCTTGGACCGCTTCACACTTTGCTGCTCCAGTGGTAGCTAACTGTCTATTTAGTCAAACACACTACCGTAAGTTGCGGACCACTCTGCAGGCTACAACCACCGATTTAATGTGCTCATCGTAGAACGTAAATTGCTATGTACCGTACCAAGGCTAAGATATGCAGAGTTGCTTCAGTTTGCAAATCGTTTCCGATACACGGTCACGACAAGACTACTTGCGTTTTAAGTTCTTTTTTATCTCCATCCATTACGTAATTTGCTATAGTACACTTATCAAAAGCTGACAGTATACAGTCTCGCTTAGTTAACCGATCGTTTATGATCCACGAGCGCAACACGACTTCAAGCGTTTTTACTTAGCATTTACCTTTATGTTAGCGTGTTATAATATAAACTTCATAAAAGACGAAATTATTTCACTTTACGTATAAATAAAAGCATATTTTGCTCCTCAAAGATACTAAAAGGTTTCATGAGAATTCCTTATGTTGTAGGAAAATATTTGTTTCTGTGAGTGCTCTTAAATATTATGTGGCAATATGTTCAAAAGATATAAATGCTAAATATCTTCTTTGATTTATTTCTACGTTCTACGGATCTACTGTGATTTATTTCAGGTTTTATTTTTTATGGTTATAGTAAACGATTAAGTAGGAGTCACAAGGGACTAATGTCATCCATTGACATCTGTAAACAACCGTTAACAGGTTTCTAGGAACAACATTTTTTGTTCAGTTCGTATAGGGCATAAACAAAACTAGTAGTTTGACTGGCTTTGTGATCTAACCGATAATTATGACTGACCACGGGCTTGTAACAATGTAGTATATTTTTTGATATTAAATGAATTTTCATATAATTCATATTCTTAGCATTTTATGACCTTTTCCCCCTTCACACAATTGTTAATAAATTATTTTGGTGTTCTGTAGGAGTTCCGTAAACATCCATAAAGACCACCTTCTTAGTGGAAGTGAGCTTTTTCCAAACAAAATAACGTTGTTTTGTTAACTTCGTTAGTTAAATAATGACTCAAATGAAGGCCTTTGTACTGCGGAGTACACAGGAACGAGGATAAAGGAATGAAATAAGTTAAATGTAAAACACATAACGTAAAGTTAAACATGATTCATAATTTCCTGTTGCGTCATTCATTCCCCGTAACCTATTGTTTAGAGAAATTATTGCGCTGTATTTACTGAAAACTGTGGATGAGACATCAAAAGGATACATGACGACGCTGTTAATATAATTGCGTAGGTACATCAAGGATATTAAAAAACTCTTTAATAAAATACAATTGTTATAGTGTTGTAAAAATAATAGAAATCAAAGGTAGATTGGAAACAATCCGAAAGTGTTATGTGCAGCACACAGGTCGATCTAAACAACGAGAAAACATATCACGAAGCGAAGCGAGCGGTTTTCATATTCACATTCGAAACCGGTTTTTATTTAGCTCGCTCGAATGCACGGCACAAAGGCGCGTCAACGGATATGTATGTTAATGTAAAAGAAGTAAAAAAGACTAGAAGCGACTTACAGTCAAAGAGAGGTGTTCTTTCTTTGTATTAGTATATAGTGACTGCGGTTCATTTTCATATAACAAACAGCGTATCGATGTGTCTGTAGGCAATTAGCAAGCGATTGGTAGGCTATAATGATACTGACAAAAATTGGGGGTAAAATGTAGCATAAATAATTACTAATATTGTATAACTAAGTTAATATAAGTAGACAATTTTTAGTTAATTTTGGCTACGTAGTTGGTGTGATGGTCATATTTATTGTCACGCGGCACCGTGCGTCGTTCGCTTTTAAGGCTTGTTCAGGGCGTGTTCTCAGTATTTTACTAAATATACGCAAGGTATGATACATCAGTACTTGATCAAACATTTTTAGCATCTTTTAAAAACAAAACGAATACTAAACTATGACTTCACAAAGATCAAATGCAACCTTTCCAGTAAATTTATATTCTGGCATTATACAGTCGTATGCATATGTATGGTGTAATCATGGTTTCATCAAAAGAGCGGTATGCAACGGGAGCCATCAGCGCTCGTCATGCCGCATTCATCCGCCCTTGATGGTGCCCGCAATTATACGACTGTAGCACTTCCCAACAACTGTATTTTGCTTTTCTTACGCCACAAAACCTTGAGTGGAGTCGACAGCTCTTCAATGCTCCGTCTAATGACGTAATTCCCCGCCATCGACGACAATACACCCATTCTGATTAAGATTACTTGACTTCTCTCACAAGGGTGACGTAAAATCTGAATGTTTTGGTTATATCGTAAATAATCATGGAATGGGTTTTTCGTAAAAGCTATGGGATTGCGTGTGACCTAAAATTTAAAATGAATATATTGATTATATATATGTATGTCGTTCTGTCGAACGATCTACAAAGTAATATATTGTGAACAATTACACGAACACCTTAATGACATGACCTACAATCACGTCCATGTCTGAGTGCAGTACTCCCAGTTTTTACTAGTTACATCATAGGTGCAATGAAAAGAGAGAGAACCTATTGCCATATAATATACTAATACAAGTGAGTAATACATATAAATATTGTGTAATATAAATAATAAAATCATTCTCTTCGCAACAAATGTTACAACTTGTGGGTCGAGATCACGTAACTTCAAATTTGTATGTGACCCGCACCTAATGGGTTGTACATGACATGAGGGTCCTCGCCTAAGGCCATTAGCAGGCCTCGACCAGAAACTTAAAAAGATAAGCCTCCACAAAATCCTTCTTGCTAACTTGAAATGAACCTACTCTCATTACGCTCGCATTGTTGAATATTTTTTCGATTGAAAATAACACGTAAATTTACGAATAATTACTGAAATATATTCTTATTAGGGATTCTTACCGTTTTTCAATTTGTAATTAATATTAGATGTATTTATAAATATTATTAATTTCATAATTAATATTAGTTGTTATTTCACTCAAAACAAATTTATTTATTTTATGCGTACTTAATGATTAATACTTTCTTCCTACATATTCATAGAGGTTGCATTCGACGAAGTTAAATTCGAAACGTTTTAGGGCGCTTTCAGACCAACATGTTTCTGCATAAGCTCGTTTTTGTACACGTAGAAGCGCCTTTTGCTTCAGGCGTGTCTCGTACGAGCATTAGCGCGCCGCTACGCTCGTATACGGCTAACATGCCTACGACGTTTCCCCTTGCACCGCAGCAGACACAAGACTTGCGCTTAGGCACGAAGCGACGCATACTCGGACCTTTGTTTTATTGAAGCTAAAAATACTACGCATGAATACGCGCGTATACCAAATCGGGTGTAAAGCGCCTGGAAATAACTTTGGCCTAAAAGAGCCCGTATTGTTGTTTTTAATTTCTGCGTGCGCGTGGATAATAATATTGTATATATTATTGTCAGCGACTTGTCAGTATAGAAATATTTGATATTCAGTGCTCTCTGCCTACTCTATAAGAAATGTGGCGTAAAGATATAGTAATTAAAATTTCATGATAATATGATTCTTATTAATTTTTCAATCCTGTACAGCATTATGTACAAAATATGTTTTGCACCAATGAAACAGCAAATTTCCTAAAAATCCCTACAGAAGATTTTGCGCGATCTGTGGAAAAGATATAGCTGCGTTTAAATTTTTTTTCTCTCATAAATAGTCTTAATTAACACTTTGTTTTGGAATGTGAATAATTCGACATTATTGCAGTATTATAATTTTTATGAATTTTATATGTTCACTAAACTATGTCTCGGAGTCTGGATCACTACCTATTCCATAATAGAACGTTGTCGTAACTGGTGAAACTTGGGAGTGTACTGCACCTCCCTCTTCGGGGATAACAGGCGTGATATTACGCAAAAACAGAAATTTTTACTAACGATTGTTTCAAAAAAGACAAATTGAGGTCACTCCAGCTAATTAGCTAATACAAAAGCGACATTCTTTTATATCTCACTATAACGTAATATAGCTGTCTCGTATACAGTCAATGTAGACGGAATAAAAATAAAAAAGGAACAATCATTTTCGTCTCAGGATTTTATGTATCTGTAGCACCCGAGACATGAATATTAAGGAGCGTCTTGCAACGTTCCAAACAATTTGCCATCAGTCGCTACGAAATGGTCCGAGGCACGTAATGGCCGACAATTCCTTTTCCCACCTGAGCCAGATCCCTTCGCGTGTAATGTGTCGCAGGAATAACAGGTGCTGTTCATTTAATGTTACATAGATATAAAAACTAGTTAATGGCATCCACTAAGCTTTTTGAAAAGTAATGCTCGGTAAAGGCCGATGAAGATTTACTCTCCGTATAGACAATTGAGGTGGCGACATGGCGGCGGGTATTTACGTTCTTAGAATTAGTATTAAGCATTGCACGTATACTATCATTGAATAGGCGTTGTGATTGCAAAGCGAGAAACACAGCGAAATCAATATATTTTGCAACAACACTTGTGAAGCTCCTACAATTATGGCCTTCAACAATTTAGCCCTGTTTTGGGGCTAGGGCCGATGCATTAAATTTAATAGCAATTTTGCTACCTGCCCTTAAATAACTTTGTCTTAGCAACTTCCTGCAAGTGTCTACAATACAGAAAAAAACAAATTGTAACGTTTATAACCAATATTTATGGTTACAATTATTCTTTTAACAAAACAAAAACGTAACATCACGCCTGTATTTCTCGAAGGGGTAGGCAGAGATGTATAATACACCCCCACGTCTCACCATTTATATTTAAGTCCCACAATGCAATAGGTGGTGAGCCTATTTAAAACAACAAAAAGAAGTTACAGACGAAATTTTTTTTTCTCTAACTTACATATGGACAATTAAGAGAACATAAGGCCAAAAACAAAAACCAAGATAATTAAAGTGGAAGAAATTATAACAATAAAAAAATAACTAATAATTTTAACATGTTTAATTGTTGTGTATATAACATCGTTTAAAATTCTCATATAGAGTATTAAAATACACATAAAAATATCATTATACATAAAATCTTTTCCAACAACTTATCCTTGTAGGTATAAAACTTTTCAAAAACAGCGTATTTAATTTTACTTTTTTCTTTTAATTTAGTGCTACAATATCCTCCTGCGCCACAAATTTTCGTGACATTAAAATATAGACCGCTGAAGTCTGGATGAGCTGCGAACACTAGAATGAATAATGGTTATAAACAGACCTGAATACTAAATTTTCCTGTCAGGAATTTTATGCCACAGGGATCTTTAATCTCGTTACTGTGCGCCTGTCATACAATAATGCGAAGCGCTCTCTGCAATGTTAGTGTACATTGTAATGTCGTGTTTTGTAGTATCGTTAATTATATTAGGTATGAATAACAATTGAAGTGTCGTTGGCTAACTTACACACGGCCATTTGATTCCGAAGTATACAGAATGTATGCTGTGTTTTTGTATAACTGATAAACATACAAATGTACATAAAAGTTTATTTTTTAATAAATACCTTTCAAGCACAGATTATTTTACACCCACAAACAAAATATGAGTTCGTGTTCGTCTGACAAATATTTACCCAAGGCAGGAATTGAATTCACTACTTCCGGCTTAGGAGTTATCAATTGCAAGTCTATTTTATTTATTCTATTCAATCACAACGTCTTCTATGACATTATACGTAACCAATATCTCTGAATATGTATTGAATTCAACATATTATAATTAATTTATATTATTTTATTTTGTAAATGATAAACTGTTAAATGTTAAAACTATTACAATACTTAAAAAATGTAAGAAACCATAGACGAATTTAAAAAAGTAACCGAGAAGATTATTTTTTAAACCAATAAAGCACTAGGGGACATTTATAAATAATTTCAAGTATAATAACTAAAATGTTGAATATGCCTGTAAAATTGCCTTACTTTGTGAATAGAATCGCAAACTCTCTATACGAGTATTAAGGCCAGAAGCAATGTTGCCTGCGCTCAGTAGTTGAGGAGTTAAACAAAGTGGCACAAACATCTTGATTAATTGTGACATAAATAACGTAAGTTTGGAAGTATTGCTACGTACTCGTCTAACACTGGATCAAAACATTTGCTCTTTTCATTCGCACATGAGTTATAAAGTTTTAGTATAATAATATTCTTCTACTAGCTTGCATTTAAACTTACAATGGACATGCAACTAAGAGAGGTTATATTAAGGGAATTTGCATGTACATAAATGAAGAAGGAAGGTCCAGGGTTCAAACCCATGGCGCGCACCTTTTTAGAAAAGTGCCTTTTAAATTTAAATATCACTTCCTAACGGTGAAGGAAAACATCGTGAGAAAACCTGCATACCCTAGAATTTGTAAAAAAAAATATTTTCTAAGGTGTGTGAAGTCTGCCAACCCGCACTTGGCCAGCGTGGCAGACTATGGCCTTAACCCTCTTAATATGAGAGGACACCGGTATTCCAACAGTGGAATTGTAATGTGTTGGAAAAAAAAATGCTACATTTAGGAAATATGACAAATTGATGATGTGTTTGCTACTTGCTTTGTTTCGTTTGACACCATGCATCTGTGCCAGTTTTGAATGATAAAGATAGTAAGATAAGGTGGATAGGACACTACAATAAATAACAAACTTAAAATAGATTTCCAAGTGAGTGCTACTAATTTTAATTATATGATGGAATAGTGTTTGGTCACAACTCTGCTTGGTGGGAAGTGAAGGGGCGATTAAAAATAAAGTTCACATGCCCAAAAAACCATTTTATCTTCGCCGTAAGTGTACTACATAGAGGAATAAAAAGTTCTGCATCAATTTGTTACCTATGTTCTCCGTAAACTTGTATAATATAATCTATTAGTCTTTATATATGTATATAACTTAAGTGTCACGTTGTTTGTCCGCGATGGACTCCTAAACTACTGAACCGATTTTTATCAAATTTTGCACACTATGTGCGGTCTGATCCAACTTGAAAGATAGAATCGGTTATATCTCAATTTATAGACATTTATTTTTTATTGCGAATTGAGTTATTTATCTGTTAGTTCCGTAAGATTCTAACAGATGGTAGTGTAAGGTGATTAATCGGCTGGATTGAGTGAGTATCCAACAGATGGCGGCATGTTAAAAGCTAAGCTACAATGTTTTTCATGTGACACTAGCATAACCGGCCACGTGTTGCTGAGGCTAAAGTATAAGTTAAATTTATACTAGAGTAAACATTAATCTTTATATATAAAAATCTCGGGTCAC
>DWMG01005573.1:0-10102 GCA_018244855.1 Elbella merops | reverse complement strand
GTCAAATATTACCGTGAGGCGATTCAAATTCTTCAGTCGCAATCAGGATGATCAAGAAAACATCGATCAATATGTGACCGCCTTGCGGCTATTGAGTCAACAGTGTGAGTTTGGTGATTTACATGAGAGTCTGTTACGCGATAAAGTCGTATGTGTATCATCAATAATACGGTCAGGGACCGCTTACTTCGTACGGACGAGTTGACGTTATCGAAAGCAATACAAACATGTCACTCGACAGAGATCACTAAAGAAGAGAATTTATGTATCGACGGTGGATCCGTAGAGGTGCGAGTAAACGCGATGACGAGGCGCGGCGGGCGACACCGGCCGGGCGCGCTGCTCGCCCGAGGACAGGTGTCCGGCACGGGATGCGTTGTGTTTTGTTTGCGATAAAAGAGGATATTTTGCGCGAGTATGTAGACGTAAGGAAACATTGCGTAAAGTGCTAAATCTAAGTGTAGATTCTACGGGAAGTAACAGTGAAGAAATGTTTTATATTGACACTAAGGCAGAGGACCGACGGTCGGGTGAGTCCTTAAAAGAATGGGTTGAAACTGTAACTTGTAATGGAAAAAAAATTGTTATTAAAATAGATACGGGTTCCATGATTAATGTAATTTCTAAATATGAATTTTTAAATTTGGGATTATCTGTTAAACAACTAAAACCGTTCACTAAACGGGTTCATTCTTTTACGGGTAACCCGTTACCAATTATTGGGGTATGTAATCTAACTATTATGTATTTACGACATGACTTATATACTGTCATTTGTTGTTGCAAATTTAAAATGTCAAAATGTATTAGGCTTAGAAGGATGTATTACTATGGGATTGATTACACGCATAGATTCTATTAATATCGATCAATATTCGAATTTCTTTAAAGGATTAAGAAAATTTCCTGGAAAATAAACTGAGCCTTTTTTTGTGTTTTCTTTATAAAATGTTTCAATCTAAGGTATTTTCTAACTTTATTCGAAGAATTCATTTTTATTTGTTGTGCAGATTCATTTACAGCCCGTATCTCCTGACATAGTGAGACAGAGTGACTAGCCTCATACTGTTCTTTCTCCTGGTACAACTCAGCAAGCTGTTGATTTGCTTCGTGAAGTTGCTCATCAAGAATTTTATTCTGTTCCAGAGCTGAGTCAAGTTTCGAGTGGAGATCCCCATATGTATTGATTGCCTTCTGGTATCTTTCAATTTCTAGCAAGGATTCATCATAAGATGATCGTATGACAGATACCTTGTTCTTCAGAGATAAGTTGGCTGCCTTCAGTTTTCTGATCTCCAACTCATGTTGGTTACGTTCATCCAGTAGACGGTCGCTTAACTCTTGAGCTTGTTTGAGCTCTTCCTGGGTCTTCTGCAACTTCTTCTCCACTACTTCAACAGCAATTTTCCTGGTTGAGATCATGTTGTACAACACCTACGAAGCAGTTACAGAGTGTCAATGTACAGTATACCAGTGTATAAAATAAAACGCTGACTTATTTATAAAAACCGTGTAAGTGTAATTTTAATATATGAAAGCCAACCCAAAGCTGTGGTATGAAAACACAAGTTGAAGCAGGATTCCACAAAATATAAGTCAAGAGCCCTATAGGTATAGGTTAATACGTGTTTAGGTATAGTATTGTACGTGTTAATCCTGTCTGAGGCTTGTATTTATCTACAATTTTGCTTCCACTTATAGTCAAGCAAAATGAGACAAACAGCGGCGCCGATGTAATGTATTTGACGTTTCTCACACTGGTGAAATCGTGTGCAGTGTATGTAAATTTAAATTATTAGTGTCTACTGCAAAATGTGCGAGAAAAACAATACTCCCCAGGTTAATGAAAAAGTTGCTGTAGTAATTTCAAATTCAATATGACAACTTCAACCGGTGTCTGCTTGCTTGTATCGAATACTTATATCACCACGGCTACTATTAACTGGCACTCCACTTATTAATTCATATAAAATAATTGACACAGAACAATATTAGACTGTGTGTAAAGGTCGGGAATACTTAAATATAATTTATTTCAAATAAATTAGTTGCAACTGATGTTTTAGCGGTTAACCTATTTGACGTTTCAAATGTCATTGACCATTCTCCAGATGCACCGCCAAATGCACAACAGTAGGATGACGTTCGTGAATAGGGAATGCGAATATACGCCAAATCGCTTCATTGCAGTTAATATAACGACTAACTTGATACCGCGCAATTTCATCGTTGGTATTGAAGGATTGGATGCCAAAGACCGCCATATCACTCGCCGTATGACATATTTGCATTTTGTATCATATCGCCATATGACATATTATCAAAAGTATTTTATGGACTTTACTGAGTTGCAATAGCCAACGTTGCAATATGTCTTGAATGTAATAAAAAATATAAAGTATAAAAAGTATCCTATGTCCGTCTCCTGGTTTTAAGCTACCTCCCCACCAATTTTCAGCCAAATCGATTCAGCCGTTCTTGAGTTATAAATAGTGTAACTAACACGACTTTCTTTTATATATATATATATAGATTTACTCATATCAATATGTCTGCCCTTACTGACCACAATAACTTTTTAATTTACTAACACTAGATATGAAATCCCTTTGTATTTAATATTTCATTGTTACAAGAAAAATAAAAGTCTAAGACCATCCAAATTAAATAGTAAAAGTATACGTATGGTAATAGGTGGTGAGCCTATTGCCATATACTCCGAGTCACTAGTAGAAATTCAAAATTAGAAGAATCCAATAGTACCCGACCCAGCATTTGAACCCAGGACCCCCGGATCCACAGTCGTGCTTGCGACCACGCTACCAACGAAGCAGTCATACTATAATAAAACTATTTAACATGTTATCAAGGTTTAATTTTTATGTTTTTCTTGTTCCAGATCTGCCCATGGTGCAGAATACTAGGATATTCCTGCTGCCACTGCCTATACTCTTCATAGCGTACCTGGCCACCCTGGTGGCCGGCTGGAACCTCAGCCACATGATGATAGACTTTTACCACTACAGAGTACTGTAAACTAAGTAATTATAGCGAGCAAAGTGTAAGATTGAGCTAAGCGCGAACGAAATGAATGGACTTGTCTATATGAACATTTTTATCATTCTTATTATAAATGTAATTATGTCTATTTCCAAAATAATTTAAATGTTCAGAGTGAGAGTAATTTAAATTCTGATTGTTAATCTCAATTAAAGTTCTAGTGGTACACATGTTAGATAATAATATGTCAAACATCCAAATTATGTGTGCCACTATTAAAATAAATGGCGAAAATATTTAAGACATCAATATATTTTTTTCTTTTTTCCATTATTATTAAAGGCGCGGCCACATTGTTTTGAATGCTATAAACAAATAAAAAATGAATGAATGAATACAACGATCAAAATAAGTTATGATCGTTAACCTTATATAAATTCATGCGTCCTATTTGATAGTCCCCAGCTCGTTCAAACATCACGCCCAAAAGGTGGCCATAGATTTTACTGCGAAATGCAAGGTTGACTTTGGACAACGTAATTTTATCTGATATGTATATCAAATAATTATTATTGTACTATCAACGTTTTTAGTATCTCTATACATGATTAAATTATGTATAGGCTTAAATCGTGTTTTTCGGGATAGCCCGACTAATTTCGGACCTATGCGAAATTTTTATAAGCTCCCGCCGATCACTGCGAGGTATTTAGTTTATTCTCCCACGCTATCTTTCAAGGTTATCTGTATGTTAGAAAGATAGCCAACGCATATTTTAATCTTTTCCTATCCCTATGGGAAATTGGCTTGATATTATGTATGTATGTGTATTATGTACAGTAAATATTCATTGTATATTCCAAATATTTTAGGCAATCATTGTTATTAAAATGTTATCTATTAAAAGGTCCATTTAAATATGGATTATTTATATCAAAAAATAATATTTAAACAAACTAAAAAAACACGCTTTTATTGCTAATCGGACTAAAAACTAGAATATAATTCTTAATGACAAAGAGTTTAATATTACAGTAGTAGAAGATCGAATAATCAATCATAATGAATCGCCTCAAAATAAAATTATAATAAAATTTAAGTTATGAAAATAATAATTCAATTCAAATTTAGTTTTAGTTTTTTTAAACTATTATTTATTTTTATTTTTTTAGTCTGTAACATTGGGGTCACATAAATTGGGGAATTAATTATTTAGATTTTTTTTGAAAGAACCACTCGGTGGTCTCCGTATCATCGATCAACAGGAATTGATCCGAAATACTGACACAATTAAAACGCGATTAGCCATTTTTTCACACGTCTAGTTAATTAATTAAAGTTCCTGCATTTTTTATTGAACTATTGCATTCTCATCGGTCCTTCAGACGTGTGCAAAGGTTCAAATTGATCAAACATTTAGAAACCTGTGAAAATTGAGCTCAAAGATTCCGTCACATACATGATACAACCCAAGCTAATATAAGCGTGTTAAAAATACTGGAATAGGACTGCTACAATAATTATCATTTTTATGTTACTGATTATAAATTGTTGTTTTATACAATAAAGGGTCGAGAATAATGGCATATTTAATCCTATTTTATAACCAAATAATTATATCACCAACTGCAAAAATACATCACTAATTGTATGACGCAAAATGGAATTTAATCTGTAAATAAAACATTTTTGTTTAAATTTGTTTATTTATTTCCTTGTATCAATTATGTTTAAAAAAATACATTAAAAAATATGCATATCTTATCACATCACGGTCTTAATTTGATAACTTAGTTTTACATAAATCACATACGATCCTTAACGTTTAATATATACAGATCTGATTAGTATATTGATAAAAAGACTGGATTAATCGTCATCGTCAAGAACTATAATTTCGTCGGACGACACTGGTTTGGGCCTTGGTTCTGGCTCGGAGAATGGCAAAGACTTCTTGGCTTCGGGCCTTTTGCCTACAAGTAAAGGCTGCTTCGGCACCGAAGTCTTCGTTATTGTAAGCGACGAAGGCAACCGACTGATCGACTGACTTATCTCTCGCGACACACTATCATGAGATACAGCTTTGGACACAGATGGTAAATTCTTCTGACGTTCCGCCAACTTCTCCTGCAACGTTTTACCGGGACTGACCTGTTGGAGTGGCATCGGTGGCTTTGTATGCAGCACTGCGTTCATGGTTGTTGTGGCTGCCATGTGCGCCTGAGATGGAGAACTATGTGCAGTCGAGTGCGAGTGAGACGAATGTCCTCCAAAAGATGTCAGGTTCGCGGACATCGATGCAGGCAAAGATGACAATACAGTGCCCATGCTGGGCGCCAATGTTGCTGACCCAGTTTTTTGAGTGATGACGGAAGTTGGGATCGCTTTAATAACTGATGTAGACTGAGCGAGAGCCGGTTTCGGAGGCTTCGGCTGAGTAAAACTGACTGGAACAGACCTGTTCATCGAACCTACTTTCGGTCCACGTTTTTGTTTCTTTGGCGGTGGAAGGTTAAATGGAGAATACGACTGCCCAACACATTGCCGATAAAACTCCGCTTGGAACGAATTTTGTAAAGCAGAATACTGCAATGATGATTGTAATGAGTTTTGTAAAGCCATTGTAGCACTTATGTTGCTCAGATAGGAGAGTGATAAAGCTGCGGCAGCTTGCTGTGTTAGGAGTGGGTCTTGCAACAGAGGCACATAGTTTTGAAAGGCCGTTGCCATTTCTTGCGCCGACATCTTTGGCAACCCACCTGGCAACACTGAGGAAGCTGTTGATGTCGTAGGTTTAAGATCCTGCTTTGAAGGATTTGAAATCGTATTAACGTTAGTTTTGAGAATATCAGCACTTTTAACAGTTTGTTTCTTTGGTAAGTTCTGACTTTTATCAAATGAATTCACATTGTTACTTTCCTGTTTCAATGATTGACAGTATTTCATACTGAGATCAATCAAATTCTTATTTTCAAAAGGTCCAGCATTGAGCAATTTATAACCGTCAATAATCAAATTTACAAATTGCTTTGAGCTCGGCTGTTTCTGAGCACGCTGGTAAGCTTTAAAAATGTCTACCATTAAACATTTCAACGCCTGCTGCTCTACTTCGTTACTCTTCAAATCTGCCTGTTGGCTAAACCTAGTTAACTGACCTCTCAAAGCATGAACACACAAAGAGATCGCTTGTTGAGCTAATTCTTCCCGGTCGGAGTCGCGTAGATACTTTTTATCTTGATCTGGAGTCCTTTGTAAATGCATACTTAAATCTAATAAAGTTTTGTGGTCATCAATTTCTTTTAGTATTTCCATCGTAAGCAGTACGGATCGATTCATATGAAAAGGAAAGCTACCTGCTCTATCAACTTCACTGGAAGGTATTTTCCAGATGTTATTGAAAAAATTTGACTGCTTTCGTTCACTGAATAAGCCACCGAGTTTTTGGCCAAACCTCGATGTAAATGTGGACAACATAAGGTCTCGGCATCTTTCAATATCTCTACCTCTCTTGTAGTAAAAATGATAATGAGCAAGACGGTAAATTGCCTTGTAATGCTGCGGAAATCGACTGGCGCAGTCTTCTAAAGCATCGAGACAGGCAGAAACTATCTTCATAATTTCTTCATCGGTTAGCGGTCGCGAATCATTTGAAGACTTGCTCGAAGTATCGCTTTCTCTACTGGAATCACTGCTGCTATCTGAAGTAGAGTCACTAGAGCTAGAATCAGACGATGATGTGGATGAAGAAGAACTAGAACTTTCTTCTTTTTTATCTGACACGACATTTTGTTCCGTAGTGTCCTTCAAATTGTTGTCACACTTTTTGTCTCCTTTTGCATCACTAGGTGTCTCTGTTATAACAGTTTCTTGACTATCTTTTGGTTCGATTGCTTCTTCGATAACCGCGGCCTGGTCAGTTTGAGTTACATTCGTAGTTGGTACTTCTTTAACAACTGATCGCTCTGTATCATAAGACGCGGACCTTCTGACCTTCGCGGCCGCTAATTCTAATTTGAGTCTTTTCGCTTCGTGTGTATCCTCTTCACCAGCGTCACTAACAGATCTTTTAAGAATATTTGCAGCCTGAATTGGTTCTTCCGGTTTAGCCTCCCCTTCTGTTTCGACATAGCCTTCTTGCCTCCTCTTCCTTGTGAATGGCCCCTGTAGCCACTCATCAATAAATGTCGAAAATACTTTTCCAACCGAAGCCGGTATCGGTTTATTTTCATGTTGTTCAATGTACTTAAGGATCGAAGCATGGATTCTATAGTGCAACTCCAAAACCTCTATGCAAAGATGTGTAGGTGTACTGTAGTTAATTTTTGCAGGATAAATTGCGTCGATTTCGTGCAAACATTTTATACCTTGGAAGTAATAATCTAAATATATCGATGGTGGTTTGTTACGTTTTTCAGCTACTTTTCCCAGCATATAGTAAATTTGCCATGTCTCTTCAATAGATTTTTCACTGCTGCTGTTTAAATTGGCAAGAACCGTATTGAAGCACTTCTGTGTAGTATCCAACATATCTTCTTTTTGTTTTTCGAGCGACTCAAAGTCTTCCATGCTCAGTGACTCACTGACCTGTTTCAACAATCTTGAGCAAAATGAATGCACGGAATATGCAAAACTTCCATATTCAACTCTAACATCACGATGAGATGGAACTATTTGTAATGAGCGCTTAAAACATCTTATTGCTGTTTTTGCCGGATTCAAAAATTCTACGTCATTTTTGAAATTCTTGCATGAGTTTAGCAATCTCTCCAGTTCCATTGCTTTTGCTAGAGATATCTGAGCCCAAGAATTAAAACGATCGTTGTTTACAATAACATCGAGAGTATTAAAATTTATACTTTTCACTTCTTCTTTTTTAAAGTAGTAATCACCTAACAGAAAATAAATGTCCTTCATTTTATAAGGCAACAGGGGTGGAACAACTGGAAGTTTTTCTTCAATTCCTTTCATATATTTTTTCATGTCATGAACATACTTATGAGGATCGCATTCTGGGGGTAGTAACGATAATATTCGATTGAACAAACATTCTGTGTCGCTAGTGATTCCAGACACCTTGCCTTCTAAACGGGGCAAAACCGGCGGCCGAAATATTTCGTATAACTGTTGCGCTCTGAACCAGTCTAAAGACCTTTGCTTTACGTTATGTTCAGTTAAATATTTTACCTTTTTGTTTTTTAGTACAGGGTGACCAAACAAACAATAAACACATTGCTCCATAAACTGACAAATCGTTTCCAATGATTTGGACAGAGATGGTGACCACATTCGTGGCACAACTGTGTCCAGAATAAAATAAAGAAGTTTGCCATCAGATTTAGAGCACCAATGTCTATCACCTAATTGCTCGTGGCCAATGAATAATACCATTAAAGGATAAGGAATATCTTCAAAAAAATCTTTATCCACAGCCCTACCTCTGCCTTGATCTTCCTCTCTTTGCAAAATATAATGCATTATAATCCATGGTACAATTGTGTCAAAGGGCATTTCAGCTGCTTTAGTCTCCACTTGATGACCTATAATTCTGATAAGATCTTCGAGTCCTTGGCTGAGTTCCACTGGTGATACAGCATCTAAATACAATAAGCCTTCAGCATTAAGGATGTGTTCAACACTAGATAATATTTTGACAACTGTCATGGTCCACTTTTCATAATCAGCAGACGCTGAAGTATAACGGAAATAATGTTTCAAAGCTTCATGTAAGCATGTGAACGACCACTGTAGACAACTCTCGATTTTGCCAAGAGCCCAACATGTATCCAAAATAATTATTAAGTAGGCAGCAAAATCTAGGGATACGCCACAATCTTGCTGTTTCACTATTGTTTTGAAATGTTGAAAAGTCTCATTCACAATATCCAAAACTTCTTCATAACTTCCTTTGTTAAAGAGATCTTGAAGCATTTCTAACTTCATATTCCTCTCTATATATGTGATGGGATCGAGAATATTATTCAAATTAATATCTGGCTTAAAAGTGAAATTGATTACATTCAAATTATAGATATCTCGTTGCTCCCCTAATTCATTAAATTTATGCAACAGATCATAGAAACAGTCTAACCTAAGTGCATCAAATTTATTTAAGGTGCATATATGTGCTTTGACCCATAGCTGACGTAACATATTTTCCAAACAGTCCATGACATCAAATATGTGAGGGTTCAATGTTAATATAATCCCAATAGTGTTTGTCACACTAAGATCATGCACTTTATTTTCATTGTCACTGCTATTTAATTTTGTGTTTACAATCAATTCTTCTACTAATAGATTGACGGCTGTATAATGCAAAAGTTCTTGTTTATTATCATCCCTGCATGCTGGTATATCAATATGATTGGAGTAAAATTTATTTGCTTCCACAAACACTTTTATAAGTTCATCGGGCCATTTTATTCTCCATTTGTTGGCTAGAATGGCCAAATAATCTTTTAATATGTCTATTATATCATGTTTATTTTCTGTATATTTTTCAATAAATTTTTGTACATCTATTTTTTCTTCTTCAGAGCCAAAATATGTATCTCCTGCCGTCTTTTCTACATCTTTCTCTTCAAATAGTAAGCCTAAATCGGCAATATCAGGGGAGAGCTCTCTGTCTTGCTTTTTCTGCATCATTTTAGGTTCTAAGCCTACAGGTACCATTCTTCTTAATGTGTCATATATATTCTTATCTTTTGTGTTTTTTTTGCGCCCAGATGGTCGATAATTACACCACTCCCATTGCTGCAAGTGCCTAAGAGCCAATCTCCGACGCCTTACAGGACTTTTCTTTTGCGATTTAGGCTCCACTGATGATTCTATATCGCTTTCAAATTTTTCTGTATCGGTCAAAGGCTTGTCTCTATCTGACATGTCATTGTTCTCATTTTCTACAGATATATCCATATTCTTTTCAGTATCTTTTATGACCTCTTCTTGCTTGCCCTCTACTATAATGGCTTCTTTCTTCTCTTCCTCACAAACTTCCATTTTATCTACCTCCTTCTCTAATATCGTTACCATTTCCAATGGACAGGCATGACTGAAACAATACTCTGTCATATATTGATGCATGTCTACTAAAGATTCTCCC
>DWMG01005572.1:0-10103 GCA_018244855.1 Elbella merops | reverse complement strand
ATAGAATGATAAAACGATTGGGAATCATGATGATAATGATTTTTTTTCGCTTATTCTAGCTGTCTCCCGCGCGCTCGTTCTGTCTCCCTCCCTTTCTCTCTCTCCCGCTCCGTCCCCGCTCCCATCTCGACCTACTTCTCCCTCTACATTTCTGACTCTCCCTCTCCCTCTCTTTGTACCTCTGCCTCTCCCACAAATTCTCCCCCTATTTATTATCCCTCTCGCTCGCCCTCTCCCTTTCCCGCCGCTCATCCACTCCCTCTCCCATTCCCTCACCCCTCTCCCTCCATCTCCCTATTTGTTTCTCTCCCTCCTCCATCTAGTATTTATAATTACAAAATACAAGGTCGAACAGACTTGACGCTTTCTGATGTTTTCTTCCTTCACCGTTATAGCAAGTGACACTGAAATCAAAATGCATATACCTTCTTATTTTGAAAAAAACTAATTGAACCCCAAACCCTCAGTCTGAGACAGAAATTTAGCCCACTGTTTGCGGTTATAACATTGCAAAAATTTATTAACATTTTTCAGTTATTATGCTGTTGTGTGACATTTTGCAGTTTTAACGTTAAGCTCATTATTAAGTCCGTTCTATATTTGAATCGCAGCTAAGGAACTTGCAAACTGTTCAACGCCATGCCACGTTTATAGCTGCGCTTTTGCGTGTGAACGAAGTATGGTGCAAATGTGTATCCCGTCGATACAAAGTGGAGACAGTGTTCACACTACTAGCTATTATTGACTTCCTTCAGCAGTAGAAATAAATTATAAGGAGCACCGGCTATTGACCTCAGTTTTCAATCGATATCATTTAAAGACGTGCTGTTTTATTTTATGCAAAGTGTATAATATAGTGATATGAGACTATTGTCTTTATTTGCTGGAAGTTATTCGCTTTTTAAATTTGGAATTGCAACATGAATGCTATTGTTAAATGAAGGTTTGTTTTTTTTTATTAGCTCGTAACTTCTTATCTCTCTAACCAGTAATTTATTGGTTTTTTTATTACATAGTCACGCTTGCTCCTCTATGTGTAAGAGTAATGAAATGAATGCAGAAGAAGTACGTCATAGATGTAAGGATATATATTTGGGAGTCGATGCTTACTGCCTACCCTGTAAGGGTGGCGGCGTGATCTTTAATATTCGCTTTATACATCCCTATTATCTTTTGTTTAGTGAAAATTCTCGGAGAACATAAATAAAATATTAAATTTTCACACAAAACTAAACTTTAAAGATATTTTTGTCTTTATTGCTTCTTAAAACGTTTTTAACACACCCAATTATGGGAAGGTATTCATTTTTTTATTATTTAAGCTGCAGACGCTTGAACTGAGACATTATAAGGAATCTATAAGTAAATCCTCAAACAAGATGCGCGATCGCGTACTTACGTTTTTGTATATTGCAACATAACTAAGAACCAAGTCCGGTCCACAGACACATAATAGACACTTGACCCGTATCGAACGAGGAGCCCAGCAGGCGACCTTCGGTTTAATAGCCAGACCAAATAGATTCATGAACGGAGAATGAGGACTTTTCATTGAACGATCCGACCGATGGTCCTCCTGTGCTCGCCTACATAATGAACTAACGATAGAAATTGTGTCATGATGACGTTAGTACGATAGTATACGCATTTTACACGTAACATCACTCCTGTAATCTTCGAAGGGTGGGCAGAGGAGTGTAGCACACCCCCAGGTTTCACCAGTTACGTTTAAGTCCCACAATGGAATAGGTGGTGAGCCTATTACTATACACCGGGCACAAATTCAGAATCAGGCCATTACTAGAAACATCTACTAGAAAATCTCAGCCAGGAAAAGTCTGATAATGCATTTATATATTTTTTTTTGTTATCTTTATTATATACGGTCTTAATTAGGTAGATCGTCAGTCGCTGCTTCCTTTGGTTAATAAAAATTAAAAAGCAACAAAACTATATTGCTACGTCGATACAGACATTTTTCATTTCGTTAACGAATATTTCATAATTACATATTTAACTTAAATTAAATCGGATAAAAGTTTATGGCGTCGTGATAAGTTAAGATAAAAATAAATAATTAATTGGTTCAAAATAAATTTAAATTACGTAATTAGGGTCAGCGTGATTGTGCTCATTACAGGAGTCGAACGTACGAGTACAACAGTGAACTAGTACCTACTGTTGACGATAATGTTGATGTAGGTAAATGTAACATTATGCCTATACTCCTCGAAAGGGTAAACAGAGGAGTGTAGAAAACTCGCACGTTTCATCAGTTACGTTTTAGGTCCCATGGAATAGGTGGTGAATCTATCGCCGGACGCCGGGCTCAGATCCAAACTTAGAGCCACTACTAGAAATTGTTAGATACATGTGATTTTGATAAAGTTTTAAATGTCGTAATTTACCACTAAAATCGCTTGTACACAATATTACAAAATGTCCTAACAGGTAATATGAATTTACTTTATATGAAAGCAGTTCAAAGATATATCAAACCAGATTTTATATTACCTAAATGTACTATGTAGGGGCTTCAAACTCTCCACTCAGTGGCTAGTGCTTCCTTCTACGGAGCTATTATTAATAACAACATTGAGTACTATGTGCACAGGGACAACAGTTTCCTCTCCGTCTTATGCCAGCTGCAATACTGGTTTGTTCTTGATATCGAGATTTCAATAAATCGTATTGTAGAATGCGAATTTCAGTAATTGTTGATGTATTGTTTATGTGCTTATATTTTGCACTTTATTCAAATTTAGTCGATTCTTGTATTTACATAGTTGTGGTGTGCAATATGTTCATGTATACAAATGATTTTTATAGCCAATTTTACTAGAGTATTTTAAATTTAAAACTGGAAACTATCTAACTAAATGAACTGCCAAGACCGAGCGCAATGGCGCTCATTGGGGGAGGTCTATGTCCAACAGTGGACTGAAACAGGCCGACGACGACGATGATGATGAAATTAAATAGTATTCTTAAGAGTTACTCTTTATCATCACTGCACTATCACTCTCCGAATACATAAAAACATTTTAATTTTACCCATTTCCAACAATCTTAACAGCTTGCATAGCTCGGTAGAATTTGTGTGAAAAGTTTCCAACATATGTAGACCCTGTTTTAAAAATATTAAATTATTATTTGAATTACAAGGTAACAGTTCCTGAAAACCAGTGTATTATGATGTAATAAGCGTGTTAAAAAGTAGTAATAAATTTTGTATTATAATTAATTTTTACACATTTTACTATATATTAACTCATTCAACAAAGACAACATCGTTCACTTCTATACTCAATAGGAACCGAATTGAAATGATGTGCAAATTGACAGTCATTGTCGACGTGAAGCTTGTTTGTGGAGAACACATTACATTTCTATTCTCCACATAATTTCCGGAATAGCTTCTATTTCAGTTCCTTTGTATTTTTACAATGTCAATAATTCTTTTGCTTATCATTTCGTTTCGAAAAATTTTAGTTTCAGTTGCTTTATGGTAGCCGTTATCCGTTCTATAGAAATAATGTTTAGTTTACTAAAATAATTGTCCATAGTCATCTAGCTATACCATTAATAACTGAAATCTTCATGGCATTGGATCAAATGTTTGACGTTAAAATTAATGTCTTCAAAAATTGGAGTTACCGTCTGTCTTTAATAACTTCTCTAAACAAATGTCTTATTATATGTTCGATGGAAAATTTAATAACAAAACCGTGGACTTTGCCTCCGTCGCCACTCGAACCGAATTGAATCATGGAATGTAAATTGATAGTAATTGCCGATGGTGTGCCTGTTTGTGTTGCGTTCACTTTAGTCCACGATTTTGGCTACTGATTAGACGTTTGTTGTAGCTTTTTTGTGTCATAGCTAAGTCATTCTTGTTTCTATTTCAATTAATAATTCATTGAAAAATCTATTTTTGGAATATGTAACGGTGGTTTATCCTCTTTACATATTGAAAATGTGTTTTTCTGTTTCCGAATCTCTTGTATCGCGTCATATCCGGTATGTAATAGTACCAAAGTAGTAACCGGCGAGTCAAAAAAACATGAAGCTATTTTCCCCAAAAAGCGGACTGCTTTTCGAATTCGAATAATGACTTTTACCGTATAAAATCCAGCATGTAGTTAATTAACGTCCAGTCAGTTGCGGTTTCGGCCACATATTCATGGAACCGCAGCGCGTAATATATACTTTGTATGCCCCCTTCGCTCTCATTAACATACTAAACCTCCCCCGCCTAAGGTAGCCGATGTTCCTGAAAAGTTATTAGAAATCGGGGATATTGATGGACCTTCTCAGAATTATAAACGTAGAATTCTCTAGTAACAACTCATCAATGTAAAATAGATCTGAAATCCTGTCTGAATTTGATAAAATCTGCCTCGTTGGCACTTTGGACGAAATTGGATTGTCTAATATCTCAGTATACAGTCTCTTGGACATAATTTTTTAGATTCTTATAATGCGATGTTTAGTTAAACCAGTGATAATTTTGTTTTATAACATGTTTCGCTCTTTCACTCTGAAGGTTTAAGTTTCAAATCACGGGGTACTCGCGATATTTCTAAGATTGCTAAGGTACGTATTTTTCTAAGATTAAACACTACGTGCAGCGAGAAGTCATCGTAAGAAAAATTTGGCGTTTTAGACTAATGCACAAGGGTTTTAGTCGATAAGGTCTCGTTCACATAATAAACTTGCATCCAACAACAGAGTGATAGAACGTTTGATGCTGATAATGATATGTTGTTGACGTAGTTGTTCCCTCTAAAAGCGTGGTAAAGCTCTGTTGCTTTTAAGTGGCCTGGAATTGGTTGTGTGTGCAATCACTCTTTGAGTACCCTTTTCAAATAATTACTTTTATCGTATCACTGCTTCGCTGAACCCCGACCCAACGCTTAGTTAATTAACGCGCGGCGGCCGCGGGGACTGGGTTTACGTAATTCACGTATGGAGCACTCTCTCTATTATTGGTATACTAAACTCTAGCCATAACCGGATATAGAGCTGCAGCTGGAGATTTTTTGACTATTGCTTCCAGGAACGCAGCTTTGTTGTATAAATGAACTTCTTTTAGTGGGTTTTTGTTTGCTTTCTAAGTCTTCTGTCCATGATTGAACAGAGTACCAAGTAGCCATAGTACTAACCCAATATTGTTTTTCAAATTTTAAACTGTGTAAAAGTTTTTATTTTCCAAAGATCTTATTGAAAAAGGAAAACAGTTACGAGATGTCTAAGGATTGTGGTTATCGTTCCGGTGAGAATTAATCTAAATCCCGGGATGAAATTTTCCGATCAGGAAGCTTACCGAAATTTCTTAAGATCTATTTATAAACGGTATTTCTACGAACTGGATTTTCTCTCATTAGTGAATAATCCCGATGGATTTTAAAGAAAGAACCTATTTTCTCCGTATTTTTCTGTTAAGAAATCTTCATCCTCCCGTTTTCTCCAGGGATTATAGTTTTAGTGTCGGGAATATTTGCAGTTAAAAAAGGAACGAGTAAAACAGTACCTATACGGTAAAATAGATATTTCTAGAATTAAGAGAGCAACCACTTCAGAAATTGTAAGGATTATTTTGTTTTAATATTGCATATCAAAATTGGTACAATTGCAAATGTTTTTTCTTGAACATAGAAAGTGATAAGAAAAGTCTATTTAATTTAGCTATAGGCACACTGAATTACTGCGAGGTTTGACTGTTGTCCAGTTTAATTAACATGTCATATCGTTTATAATCTGTAACTACGCCAATGTATGATGAACCTTTTTTTAGTGTCACACATAAGGCAAATTATTTCTACGTTACTACTACTAATTAGATCTACTCTAATGTCTGTCTGTCTTACAAATGTTAAAAGTGTAGTGAAGATATATTGCGATATCTGACATTTTATAATCTTCCCAGCGACAGTTTTGAGGCTAGATTAACAGACACAGTTTCACCGTCGTCATAGTGAAATAGTTAATCTCCTGTCAACAGTAGGAGAGACAGTGACATAGTGTAGCGGCTCCTACTAGCGACCCAAGACCATGAGCAGTTTACTAGGTAGATTCTAGGTACTTTCCGCGTTTAAACATAAGCACCTGGTATTGAAGTAACGTACAAATAATGACCATATTTTACTAATTCTCGGTAGTTTTGTACACTGGTCACGTACAGTTGATCAGATTTCATATAACCTAGGGAACATTATAGGGAATTCTAAGAAACTACGTTTCTTTACAATGTTTCACTTCGCAACTGTAGTAATTGGTGTTTTAATATTAAAACGGACATCACATCACTGCCCCAGCCTGTCTCAGTCTATTGCAGGGCATAGGCCGCCACTGAGGGGTTTTTGCCCCCAGTCCCCACGCTGGGCATGCGGTTTGGTTATCGTAAAGCACAGCTTGCATCGCCCACGCACAAAAGCCCACATAATCATTACCTGTATATATATACAAATATAATTTACCTTAATTCTTGATAAGTATTTTTGTCGCATAATCTGAGCTCAGTTGACCATCGTATATTACGAATATAACCTGCGTTACATGGAATTATGTCAAACTGTCGCCGTAGATAACGCTTTGATTATGTTGGCGTTCCGGTACGCCGCAAAATGTCTTACCGTCTCCCAGTTAAGTGGTATCGAGCCTCTATATTTCACTTGTAGGTATTGAGGCTCAGGTGGAAGAACCATTTCCTCTATTGGCCATTTTGAAACTTTAATAGTATATGGGTACGGCGGTTGCGAAGCGAATGTTATTATTATTATTATATTACGCTAGGCTTTTTACGGGGTAAGCAAAAACCACCTAATGCCATATATCCATCTTTATAGACCTGACTAGATTCTGGTACATTGATTGCTCTCGTCATATATGCACGCCGGTTTCGGAGTCTTTTGACTCCCATCTGCGACGATCTGACCTATTTCGTCGAGATGGGCAATTGTAGGTCTAATATTGAAACGGTGCATAAATACATACCGTGGCGTTAAAGCTCCGAGTCTTTCCTTACTCTCTTTCTTATTGCTTTTCCTTGAATTCGTAAGTTGTTTCGCGTTGAATGTTTTATCCTGTCGAAGGTTCGATGTGTATCTATTATTAAGTCAACTTTATTTGGATCTGCGAGGAATGCTACCAATGATAACATCGCGTGTAGTATATTAATATCTGACGCGTCTTTAATATGAAAATTATTAAGATTTTTTATTATTGTATCGTCGCGTCGGTTCTCTGATAGGGTACGCAGTGAGAACCGAGCTCTGTAATATTGAACTGAAATGCTTCTTCTACAACATAAAGACATTTCTAGAATCGAATCAAAGTCTATTTAAACGAAAGTACTGTTCTGAATCTCCTTATAAATACTACCAGATTTTGCATATGACCTGATTTATTAATACACATAACAATTAATTCCATCTAGGAGGCATATGATACTTTCGATGTTAAAAGTCTTGACCCATATTCACGTCATTTGCAATTTAATGGATAAGGCGATCTCCGTCTATCATTGAAGTCCGACATCCCCTTCCCTCCGCCTCGCCACTCGTGATATCCTGCTTCATTCTGCATCAGTGTTCGTGATGTGATTTGATGATTTCTATATGACGTGATATAATGGTATTTCTTCGATTTCGACGCAAATTGCAAGCAGCATCAATGCGCTTCAAGATGACATTACGTATATAGATAATGAATGAGAGTGCACAGGTAATGTAGACTCGTACACCTCCCTGTATATTTCGATACATACATACATATCTTCACGCTAAGTCGCTTACAGAGTAGGCTGTGGGATATTACGTATTTATAGTGGGTATATTTAGAGGTTACATGTATAGTGCAAGTCAGTAATAATAATAATCTTTATTTTCAATGAATAAGTGGTTTTAAGTCATCGTTTTTGTAACCGATCTGTAAGTATGAATAGAGAGATAAAATGTAGCAGAAGTACTACAACCATCAAACATACCTACCTACCTACCCCTTAAGGGCCGTGGCTTGGAGATATAATAATAGTTTTTATTCGTAAAATATTATTAAGGATTTGAAGCTGACGTAGCGGTGTTCATTTGTTAATCGTGGTCCACGTTGGGTGGTCATCGTTATATCTGTAATCTCAGTCGCATAACAAGTATAAATACCAATCCATTACTCATAGAAACAGACTAACTTTCCTTACAATACGCTTAAATGGACACATTTATCATAACAGCTATCAAATTTATCATCTGAGTTATCAAATGTATCATTAGATTTATCACGAAACAGCCATAAACTCATAATAGCGTGACATAACAGTTAAACAGCAAGATCAACTAACCAGATCTATACAGATAATTAATATAGTGCTCCAACTATTGTTTACCATATCATCGTGCTGAGAGTGAAAATGTGATGGAGTTCATAAAATTTGAACCCTATCGCTTTAATGTTAAGGTTCAAATTGCAATGGTTAAACATAATTTGTCTAATTATCACGCGGTATTAATTCTAATTTCAAGCGTGCATTTCAATTATTCGTTTGGTTATTTCTTGTATTGTTTTCTTTTGTTTTGTTCTATTTCTATTTTCATTCATATTCCAAAGTAGTCACGTGGGTTGTTTAGCGTGGGTTTTATGCGCTCGAAAAAATATATATCTTATAAGTAAAAACTGTATGATGTTACTTGAATTTTTCTTGCGTATGCTACACAGCTAATAGTGACATTATCTGTGCATATGTGTATTAAGAAACTTACGTATATGTGCAATTAATGTTATACTCGGATACATAACAAACACTGGTGCAATTAGTATTGGGTTGGATTCGAATTCACAACCTTCTGTTCAGCGTCCAGAGTTACCAATTGATGGACTTACTAGCTAGTCATAGTTAACAGTATTTTTAATTTGTTCTTGTACTATTAAAATGCTGTTAAAATTGTAAATGATAGTTTCGGAAATATGCATGGACCCATATCTTACTTTTTATCGCCAACATTTTTTAATGTCTATTATTTTATTTACTTTTTTACCTACCTATTTATAACGATGATAGCTTTAAAGGGAAATCGTCTGCAATACCTAGAAACGCTTGCGTTCAGGCAATGAAATTACACAAGTTTTATGATACTTTCGCACGGAAGAAACGTGTTGAACTGTGGGAAATTCATGTTCATAGACATCGCTGGCTCGCGTAAATTTGTACGTAAAATGTCATTATCATCATCAACACTTATCGTTCTAATGTTCAACACGGCTCTAATCTCAACAATTTCACCATTTATCATCAACACCATTTCAACACTTAATTTATCATCATTTTTGGCATTCTAATGTTCGACACGGATCTAAAATCTCACAATGAGAACCGCTGAGGTCATAATTTATCGTACTGCTGCGACTTAGCAAACCACACGGCTAAGAGAACAGTATGAAGAATCTTCCAATGTTCAGGTTTTCACCCTAAGTTTTCATTACTGTTAAAACGAGTGATGTTTAATCTATAAAACTTTTGTGCAGTTCGATGTGCATGCCAGGATTTTAAATCTAAAGATGGCCACTGTTTTCCTTCATCATCATTATCATCATCGTTGCTAACGTCATCATAATGATTTTAATGATTAACAACATCTCGATCCATTATTGAATACAGCTCTCCTCTCAGAATGAGATGTGTAATGCTACAGTTCCATTAAATCTATGAAACTTAGTATTATAAACTCTCCATATCTTTCCATTGACGTAATTTAACAGAAATATAAACGATTAATAATATTGTTTATGTAAGCCAGTGCGATATTTTTTTTGATAATTTTATCTTTACATACATTGTTTTTGGTTACACAGGAGGTATAAAGTGACGCTTAGATAAATTAATTCCAATGAATTTCTAATCATTTAATGAAAAGTATTTAAAACTGGAGTGGAGACCGTGGCTCGGCTAACGTAATGTAGGACGCCCTCCGGCCCGGTGGGATGACAATCTGCGAAAGGCTGCAGGCTGATGCTGGATGCGACAAGCCGAGAACAGGGCGCGATGGCGCTCATTGGGGGAGGCCTATGTCCAGCAGTGGACTGAGATAGGCTGATGACGATGACGATGA
>DWMG01005571.1:0-10104 GCA_018244855.1 Elbella merops | reverse complement strand
CAGAAAAGAACAGCTTGTTTTTCAAATAATAAACTCACGCTAGCGCTACCTATACGGGCGGAAGCAAAAAGAGGCAGATAGGCAGTCTCATTTGCTTTTCTTTTTTTTTTCAATGGACTAATTTTAGACTGGCTTCCCTTCTCTAAGTATAATAACTTTATGATTTCTGTGCGTATTGTGTTCGTTTTGTGAATAAAAGTGTATTAAATGAAATTAGTTTGTAAATTTTGGCAGTTCTCCTTATTACGCTGAATTTACGGCATTTATTTAAATATATAAAGAACGTGATACTTAATGAAATACGTATCAGGTAATACATATATTACAAAGATATTTAATAATAGCCCCCGTACATAGCATACGTATACACGTATACTCGCTTCGCGCGGAAGGAAGCTTACTTAGAAAGTGATGTTTGAAGAACACATTAACTGAGATAACCTTATGGTGATTTAGCAATGATGTTGATGTAATAATATATACTTATGCAAATATTATTCGAATTCATGCATCTAGATTTATACCATATTCATAAGAATTTTATTCAAAACATCAAATAGAATGGTCTTCTTTTTCGCGTCTAGCAACATTTTATTTTTATTCTATACACTAATAAAATCTGTTTATGTGACCTGTACGTTGCATTGGGCAAAGCTAATTGTATCTTGCTATTTTAAGTATTGTTTAAAGGTTTTAAATGTCAGGTGTTTTTATCTGTATTCTTTAATGTGGTTTTGTATTTTTATTCATTAAGTGTCGTATATCTATTGGGAATGTACTACGTTTAAAAGTATCGCCAACATTGTAAAAGGTAACTTAGGTATTTTAAATAAGCGATTGACGTAGTTATGTTGTATGTTATATACTTAGAATGGTAGATATAATGTCTCAAGAGTTTCAATAGGTTCACTAATGCCTCATTTATTACTACATATTACACGCGGCTTTACTTACTCTTCCGTGGAAGCGAAAGATTTCTCAAGATATAAATATTTATTATTTCGACCCCTATAGTAAGTTATAGTCATATCTAGTATCCTTAAAATCGACCGATTAGATTGGTTTGATGAGTTATCAAAGTGGCAAGAATACAAAATGTATTTTTGATGTTTATGTCATGTAGGTAACACATTATATTCGAAAAACATGTTATTATAATATTTGTGCTGATTTTATTTGTTGTCTTATGATCACAGCTCATCTCATTCTGAAAGGAGACCCGTGTACAACATTGGAACGACGAAAGGGTTGATATGATGACTAATTATTATTATTATCATTACAGATTACTTTACCTGCAGTTATCTGCAGACTGTAATTATCCTCAATATAACTGAATTTCACGGCACTTTTAGCGTCTATTAATAACGGAAAAAACATATATGATAAATGTAAAATGTAATTTCTTTTTCTATGTAATATGCATAATTCAGTTTTCAGTAGTTTCACAAAGAAACTATTGCGGAAATAAGGAAATTCTAAGAAGTCGCAAAGATGCAATCAATTTCCTAACGTTTGCATTAAACATATCAAAACACGATCGATTGGAAACAAAATGTGTTCAAATTGCGTGTAATTGTTACGAAATGAGGAATGTCCGAATCATTTCTCATCCCAACTCCGAGATTGCTTCTCTCGTTGAATTGGTTCTGGCCGGCGGTCTGTTGCATCACTGTCAATATTAAACAAGTCATTCTTGACTCTATTAGGCAAGTAAGTTTCTTCTGTATTGCTGTGGTCCCTCTCAGGTCGCTTATCTGTTTTTCATCAAGCGGTATCACGGCCCAATGCCAGCCTATCACATCATTATAGAAATGGATTTTTATCGACTCAAATATTGCATATCATCATTAAAATATTAACTACAGATTTAATATAAATCATCAAATTTCACCTTTACTCATGATATAGTTGTTCATAGGTGATATATGCCTTCCAGTTGAAAGTGTGCACTACAAGTAATTATAAAAGACCGGAAATTCCAACTGTACACTCGGGTGTACCAATCTTAAAAATCCATTCAGCTCTATGAAACATGGAACACAATTATCTTAGTTATTCTTGCCGTCTATGTTTTTCTTTCGCTCTATTATACTCTGAGAAGTGACAAAATCTTTTATAAGTAAATTAATTGTAACAGTGTATCACGGTTATTTTTTTTAAGCATATTTACACATTGTAAGGCCGCAAAATATTTGAATTTAATGGTGCAGCGCTTGCTAAAAGCACACCCGATTGTTTCTTTTTTAAAGTAAGAATAAATAAATATAAGAAATAAATTATAACCTGATTATAAAATTGATGATTTTATAATCATGTGTATAAACACTCACGAAACATTTAATAGTAAAATTATAACCTCCTATGAGAATAAATTATAACCTCCAATAAAATCACATATCAACGATACTCGTACATTGACGAATATATAAATCATTTTCCTTACAGATTCTAAAACTAGTTTTCGTTTAATTTAGTATCATCTATCATAATTTTTCAACTGCCATTAAACAATATTTATTTTAGCGATTCTTTAGAAATATACTCCACTCATTCATCACGTTATGATGTTTCCACAAATGTCCTTGAAACTCAAGAAGTTATGACAACAGGAAATAATGATTCGATCGATTCAACACATATTAAACGTTGTTTCGGTAATTAGGCTGGCTTCTATAAGAATTGCATATGCAACCTGTGAAGAATCTGTCCCATTGCTTACATTTTCTCCCTTTCTTCGACCATAACTTTCTATACCACTTTTCCTCACTTGACAATTTTTTACCGATCCGTCTGTATCAATAAAAAAACCGCCAGGCCAGAATTTGGTATGGCGCACTACCGTGCCCCTATATACTTCTGTTTTCTTTATATATTAAGATAGGTTCGCGCGCATCACAAGCACGAAATGTATGAGATCCTGAATGATGAGAATTTATAATCATTTATTTTTAAGCTACCCGCCCGGTGACAGGCTTAATGAATATTTGCCATAAACAATCCGGCAGTGGCTCACCTCGTCTGCGAATTCCAACGACAATGCGACGACCAGTTGGCATTGCTGACCGCCTTGACAACTGCGCCTTTCTACGTGCCCGCACAGCCGCAGGAGCGCGCTATCAGTATTATCAACTGGGGACAATTTTTTTTTCAGCGCAATATTTTGATTCTTAAGAAACTTAGTCCATTGGAACGTATAACATAACGGATGCAAAGTGAACTCTGCACTCTTCTGCTACCTCTTTGAGGAAATACAATCTAACATCACGCCTGTAATCCCTGAAGAGGTAGGCAGAGGAATACAGAACACTCCCACGTTTCACCGGTTAAGTTTACGTCCCACTATGGAATAGGTGGTGAGTCTATTGCCATGCATCGGGCACAGATCCAGACTCCAAACCGCTCCTAGAAAATCTAAATTAGAAAATTTTGTAGTGTTCGACTCGGGAATCGAACCTGGGACCTCCCGATCGGCAGTCGCACTTGCAACCAACACGACAACACGGTAAATTACTATTTTTACTTCTACTACAAATAAAAACTTAACATAACGTACTTCTACTACAAATAAGAACTTAACATAATAATCATTTACAACACCAATAATTTCTGCTAACATACGCAGTTATCATTATATATAATATTAGTCAGCGGTAGGTAGTTACATTAGTCTGCAATAGTTAGTCAGAAACACGGAGCGGCAGAACGCGTTGAACTCTAATATATGGAAGTACCGCGCTCGTTTAAACTAACCGCTTCTTGTAAAGTACACTCTCACTTCTTGCTCACTTTAGTACAATAGCGATGAATTACTTACTCTTTTGTTCAATTTGCTTTCCTTCGGAGTCGCATCTACTACTTTTCTATTATGATGTTAATGGTTTAAAGTACGCATTGTTTCCAAAGATCGTTAAGTATGATGTATTATTTCCATTTTGACTTTATAGGCAATAAAAGTGGCAAACTAACCAACTAATTTAAAACAAAACTGTATTGAATAGATAGATGGATAGATTTAAAATGGTTAAACGTTAAATTTTCGTTTAAGTATAATTATTATATTAGTGAAAACGTAGCATTATTTTAATATGAATGCTAATATTTACATGCGTATTTTAGGCACGATAGATAAAATGTCCAAACGTGAACAGCTCACGAAGAGCGGCGTCGAAGCGCGGGGAATGTGCGCAGGCGCAGCCAAGGACGTCGCGCTACCACTGTACTACTTGTATGAATTTTAATGTCATAGTATTGCACAGGACGTTTAACACAGATTTAATTTTAAATTAAATTTCATATACTGTTTTAACGTAACGTATTAAAACATCCATAATGTTTGTTTCACCAAAAATAATAAAATAATACTCCAAATAAACACTAAAATATATGTAACAAAATGTGTACATGGAACCGAGTAAGCAAGTAATTAATCATAATATATTCATTCAGTGCAACTAAATTGAAGGTTATTACAACAAGTATTATACTTAAAGCGCACTAAATCTCTATATTTTTCGTATGTAATATTAAAAGGTTTAAATTATTCTATTTATTACTAGTCTTGATTATGCCACCTTACCTACTGATTTTGAAATAGAAATAAAAAGATGAACTTTTCTAGTCGGGTATTTTCTAATTCTTTTTATTAGTATGCCATCTCAAAGTCACATTAAAATAACCTTAAAGGAGCACATATTTTTTTTATTTTATACGTTTATTTACCGCATCGCTTATATTTTTGATAAAAATACAAAGTAGATTGGGTCAAGACATAATAGAATATCAACGCTCCTCAGATCATAAACGAGCAACATGCCCGATTGATTATTTAAATTATAAATACATATATCGTAAATAAAACCGAAGTAAAACTCTACATCATAACAAAAATAGCATGCTCTCTATTATTTTCGGTATTTTATACCTCGTCAATAAGGTTGTAAAAATACTTAGTTTAGAGATATTTGATGGGTTAAAAATGTTTTCATTTCGATAATGTATAGTTAAGCGTTTGGTGCTTTACATTTTTTTTCTTTTCTATTTAGCGCTTCGGACCAGGTTTGTGCTTCATTGCTACAAAATCGAATATCCTAAACCAATATTCCTACAAAACACAAAATTCATAATATTATAAAGTATTATATTGGAAAATAAATTATTAATGATATATTCAATACATCACTCGTAATTTATTTTGTTTTTCAACTATCAATACCCTGTAACATCATCATAGATAATACTTATAAAATGTCAATGATGTCATGTGCTTTTCGGTGTGTGATTCTCGTTTTTTAATTTACTTATTAAATGTTCCAAAAGTGAATCACTTTGTAATAATTAAGGTACTATTTATAAACCTGATTAGCTCCGTCGCCGTTTAATATGTTTGTTACAATCCGTACCTTTTGCAATCTGCATTATTATAAACTTATAAAAGCTTAGCTGCAATATCACTTATTCTATTTCGCTGCTAAAAACCAATGTTTTGTTTGATACTTATGACATGCTTGACAATAAGCCAGACAAATCCAAATGTGAAATTTCTAGTAGTAGGTCGCAGTCTGGATTTGAGCCCGGTATACAGCAAGAGCTTCGCGCCCTATTCCATGAGACGTATAACATAATAAATATATATTACTTTAGGTAAATACAAACTTGATGTTATGCTATGATATGCTAGAACCGAAAGCATTTCAGCCATACGCATCGTTAACCTATGTGACTAATGACATACCCAAGTTTAGTGTCGTTTATAATTGTCTTGAAAATTCTAGAGGCAAAAGACGTTAGGTGACATGCCTTTATACAAGTCATATCAGTATATGTATAGTGACAGCTTAATAGAAATGCGACTTTACTATGTTAATTCCCATATATTTTCGCACGATATTAATGATCAATTCTTATATGTATGTATCAACATTATTCTTTGCGTCCGGCAAACGGCTTGCTCCCTATTTCATCGTGGGACGTATAACATAACTGATGAAACTTGGGTGTGTAACTCTTCTGCCTACCCCTTCGATTAAATCAGACGTGTCGTTATATTACGTTGTTGTAACTTTTACAAACAAACGTAAGTAGCATAACGTCATATTTTATATAAAGGAGCTTTTGTGCTTAGCGAGATATCTTCTTATAACATGGAGCAGATTGTTCGATATAAATGATTATACGAGTATGTATTTTGTAACATGAATACACATGATATGACACGCCGTGTGAAGATGGTTACATATTTCGAAATAATCAGACTGTGTCGCAAACAGAGAGAACTGCGCTTCAGATATTGACGACTCATTCTGCAGTATGTCATTGATGGTTGCGTTAGTATTCTTAACAGTATATGTCATATTATGTACTAATATGTCGTAATTTGACAGAGGGTAATATGACAGATAATAAAATCCTTGGTTTATGGCAATTTTTAAGCGTTTCAAGTTTTCTCTAAAGCGTGTAAAGTCTGACAAACCTCCCTTGGTCAGCGGTGCAGACAATGGCCTTAATGCTTTCATTCTGAGAGGAGACCAGAGTCCAACAGTGGAATGATAAAAAGGCCGAAAAAAAAAACTTGTGCAATTAATAATGAATTTCAGTACCCAGTTGCTTGTCTGCTATTTGGTACTCCTACAGCCTTAAAAAATTTGGTTTCTAACCGACGCTATGCAATTATTTAATATTATATTTTGTTTAACGTCCAACTATTACCATTTTTAATAGTTTTGAATAATTCTTTTTATAATTCATAAAAAATAATAAGAATTGCTATTATACTTCAGTATTAATAGTAAGTTCGATATAAGTTAATCTAAAAATAAAATCCTAGAAATCAGCGCAAATCCGAAGGAGAAATCTAAACAGAACTAACTTGATTATGTATCGATTAGATTATCAACCTGTTTGTTATTTAACAGCGATCCGGATACGAATTCGAATACTTTCAGCCTTGAGTAAAAGTTTTATGTTAATATTATATACAGTTACGTGACACAACAATTAAAATTAAAATTCGCCTTACACAAATTAACAATAACTTTTACGCGTACGTTACAAAGTAATTAAATGACTACTTTAGTAAATATTTTTCAATCTTACCATTTTCTGATGCAAATAGAGTTTTCGCCTTTCAATATCCCCCATTACTTGAAAACTTCAGTTTTACATCAACAAAGAATCCTTCAAAAGTTTCTTATCATTTAATATTGAAACTCAACTGTTTTATCACATCATTCACAGTATCACAGTATAATCGTATCGATTACACTTACAAACTTTTAAACGAGTTGACACTGGCAGAATGCACGCGCGGGTAAAAAAGTTTAAGTGACAGATAGCTACGCGTATGAAATTCGAATGTGCGTTTCAGCGGGAAACGTCGACTCGCGCGGACAGCGCGTCACAGACTACCAAGATGGCGGGGTTTTTTTGACGGTTCACACGAGTCGATTCACTTTCTACGACCTTACGTTGTATGCGACTTGTAATTAAGCATAAAGATTTACGTAAGCTGCCGATGTAACTCACGGGAATTTCGGTTTCCGCGACAATGTGTTTGCTTTTGCAATTTTTGAACATTCCAATAATTTTTTGACATGAACTTCATTTGGGTATACATAAAACTATCATCATCATCATCATCATCACCGGCCTGTTTTACTCCACTGCTGGACATAGGCCGCATGAAAAATTATAAGATGGTATACATAAAACTATAATTCAACAAAATAATGTTTAATGTTAAAGAAACTCTCCCTAAAAAACCCAACATCACGCCTGTAATCCCCGAAGGGGTAGGCAGAGGAGTGTAGTACACCCCCACGTTTCACCAGTTTCGTTTAGGTCCCACAATGGAATTGGTGGTGAGCCTATTGCCATACACCGGGCACACATCCAGACTCCGAGTCACTACTAGAAATTCTAAATGAGAAAAATCCAATAGTACCCGGCCCGGGATTTGAACTCAGGACCTCCCAATCGGCAGTCGCGCTTGCAACCACTCGACCAATGAGGTACTCTCTCTATAACGCACATATACTCAAAATGAACACTAAGAAGTAAAATACATTTTTGACGATTGTAAGCTAAATATATTTATTTCTCTAACAAATTAAGAACGATTTGCAACATGTAGTCAAGTGAGAGCCTCTTTATTATATCTACCCAGTTCATACTTCTCTTATTGGTTATATCTAAGAACGAATGACATTAGTACGAGTACATACTGCAATATCTGTTACAATTAAGTAAATGAAAATTTCAATTAAAGCGCGGCGATATTTTATTTATTGCAGATGTTTAAATAAAGTGATTTAACTTTTTCATCGATCTGATAAACGAATAATTCAATTTCCAGTCAAGGTACGAGAAAGCGCTCCTAGGAAAGTTAGCAAATGTCTGTAGTAGGCCGACTAAGCTCGTGACCAAACCAGATATCTACCTCATTTATACACAACACCATAGACAACTTCTAGTCTATGCTTTGCGTATACTCACACAAGTTACGTCTGATATTGTCGTTAATGTAAATATATTAAATTAATTAAAATTATATTAAATCAAGTATCCTTGGAATTTTTCAATTATTTCGAACTAAATTGTTGGACACTAACGAAATTTTAGAGCACCTTAAAACAGAAGTACTACTTCAACCGCGAAATAGGAAATTTGTAATCCAAATTGTAGAATAATAAAATATTTAACTCTTCTTAAATAGAACTTCTTTGGTTCTTTCTTATGTTACAATAAACTACTGTAAATAATTTGCAGCTCATCTACTCTACGTTTTTTAGAGGCGTAATAATAGCGAGGCGGAATAATCACGTTCGGAAGTTGTAAGTACAAATCACACCCAAGGCCAAAATTACCGAGATGAAATGGAATATAAGTTGTTTATTAGATTATTATAACTCTAACCTACACGGTAACTTTTATAATTTCATACACTTATTACATATAGAAATGTGTGATGCACTATTGTAATGTAAAAGCTTGCAGCTTCCTTTTCATCTTATTTAGGTACATGTGTTACCTTATTTTCAACTATTGTAAGCCGTATATTAATCCACAAAGATATAATACACCATTCTGCTTGGAACAAGTGGAAATATTGTTGCAATATGTAAAATATTAACTATGTATATTGGAATGTCCAATAAACGCGTTGAAGTCTTTTGTATTGTGCGAATAATGACTAATGGTTATAAGATAAAAAAGTGGAATATCCCCTTGATAATCTTAACAATTTTGTTTAGTTTATTTTTCCTGTATACTTTGCTTAGGTACTCCTATCCGATCCGATCAACACCAAATTTAAGCATCAATCTGACTATAACCCATATTGGGAACCTATCATTAGTGGTATTTACTCGTACCTACACTAAATTGCCGACGAAAAGCAACATTATTTGTACAAATAAATTTGTTTAAACTTTAATTTCGTAATTTACGAACATAATTCTTATATAGAATAACATAATTATTTAAAATATAATAATATGTATCTCTGTCAACCGGCACTTGGCCAGCGTGGCAGACTATGTCCTTAAACCTCTCAATATGAGAGGAGACCCGTATTCCAACAGGAATTGTAAAGGGTTGAAAAAAAAATGTTTTTGGCATACACATATTCTACCCCATTGACTGGCTCATTGCAAGCGCGACGGCTGATCGAGAGAAACCCAATTGAGATCGATTGGGTTTAATTCCGGGGGCGAGCACTAATGGATTTTTCGAACTTGGAATTTCTGATAGTAGCTTGAATACTAGAATCGTGTTCGGGATATGGCATAAGACTCGCCCTCTATTCGAAAACGAATGAACGACGAACGAAGAATTTAACGTTCTAAGAGAGGATGTAATATTTATCTACGACTAACCAAATCTGAATCGATTTTAATCATTCAATCCTATCATTTATAATATTGAATTATTAAAAAATAACACAGAAATAAATTTAGCATATGCAAGAAAAAATTGGAGAAAAAAAAAATTAAAAAAGAAAAAAGAAGAAAATTAAGAGAAAAAATTAAAAGCCCTTGGAGCCCTGGGCTGTTATTATGAGGACAACGCGCTAAAGCCAAACCCGTCTAAGACGGAGGCATGCGC